>MJUU01074493.1:30440-40570 GCA_002080025.1 Modiolus philippinarum
CTTGGTGTGTTAAGACGTTAAATTTCTATCACTATTTTCCAAAGGTCTTGATATGAACTGCACTCATGAGACATAAGTTGTTGAAATAGCTATATGCAGTATCCAAATTCAAATAAGGGAAGTTTGCGATGTGTCAATCTTATATTAGCATGCAAGTTCCGCAGAGGAATGGTGTGTCCGTTAATCATTTCTCACTTCTGGCGCTCTGTTAGCCCCTTACCTTAGACGAATATATAATTAATTTTTAAGGGCTCGTATAAGCAAAATAATGCTTATCCAGAGTTTTCAGTAAGTTGTCCAGGTTTGTCGGGCCCCTTAGACGATTATTATATATTTTTTCCTACCCGACTTGCATTCTTTTACTTTAATGAATCTCTGGCGCTTACTACACCTGGCCAAGTTTTGAGGATTCTCGGACTGTAAAAAACATGACATCAAATTTTAGCTTCTTTTCGGATTGACAAACATCGATATTTCATTGATTCATTGACTCTCACATCTACAAAATAACAGTTCCACATTTCTGCAGCTTTGATCATTGATAAAAACTTTACGTGTCGTATTTTATTTTATTTCATTTAAGTCAAGTCAAGTCAAGACTATTTAATATGTAACTTTGGTATTTTTGTCAATGCCCTGTATGGAATTCGAACCAGCAACCCCAGTCTCTCTGTGTGGAACGCTTAACCACGGGGCTACCGCGACTCTACATTTGAGAGTTTAATTTTATTACTTAAAGCTCAGGTCATTTATTCAATCTGCCTAACCTGTGTGGTACAAATTGCGACAAACCGATTTTACCTGGATTGATTTTATAGGTGAACGATTTTTGTCATTTTCGCTTGATCACTTTGTGTGTTAAGACGTTAAATTTCTATTTTCCAAAGGTTTTGATATGAACTGCACTGATGAGACATAAGTTGTTGAAATAGCTTTATGCAGTATCCAAATTCAAATGATTGTTTAATCAAATAAGGGAAGTTTGCGATGTTTTATCTTACATTAGCATACAAGTTCTGCAGAGGAATGGTGTGTCCTTTAATCATTTCCCACTTCTGGCGCCGCTCTGTTAGCCCCTTACCTTAGACGAATATATATATATATATATATATATATATACAATCATCTCAAAACAAATCAACAACATCAACATTCCCGACGTACTGAATCTTAAAATAACTGCTAAAAACAAAAAATCTGAATACTATCATTGTATTATAACGGTAGATCCTTCTTTATAAACTTCGCATTCGATTGTACATACAAAGCCTGTTCAATTTTGAAACTTACTGGTACATATATTGAACCCGAAAGCTGCATTTGGTAAGACAATTTATGACTTTTGAACAATAAATTGAACGTCATTATCCTGAAACATAATTTTTCGATGGGAAATATTTTCTAATTTAATCGTGAATTCAAAGGGATCACATCACGGAACTCCCAGACTATCATGAATCACAAGTTGGATACAGATCAGACTCGATGTTTTGGAAGGTGGTGTCCGTCACCAGCACTTTTCATTGTGACGTAGTCAATAATTGGAAAATATCGACGTCAAAATGACAATAGATCTTTCACTTCAAAAACTTAACTCCTCTGTCGGATTTGAGTTCGTTACCAGAATTGATTTGAATACATTTTTTATTCTCCCCTTTTTGTTTTGATATACTTAAAATACAGTAAAGTAAAATAATAATTAATGAAACACTAAAATCGTGGTTCATTTTAGTTCGACAACCTATATTTCTTCAGTACATATTAAATTAAACGAGTAGAATACAAAAAATTCATAAGGTATGAAACAACTAACCAGGAACAAAAAAAAAGGATTAAAAGTAATATCAAAAATCAGGTAGCGACAGAACTTTGCGAAGGGTAGATAATCCATGGCTTTATGAATTTCGTAAATTTTCTAAGCAAATGCCGATATTGCATTCTACATATAGACCATATAACAACCATTACTAATTACTTTAGGTAGTTTCAGAGGAAAATTTTTAAACTATGTTTCCAAATCTCTTATGGGATGCAGATATGCTGGCTACAATTTTAAAGGAGATTACTCGAGGACTAAAATGGGTGACCTAGAATATAATGAAAATGATTAATTTTACAAAAAGGTTGTATAGCATGTAGGGAAATTTCGAAAATTTGAAATAATAAACATTGGCTTGGAAAGCTGCAGGAAAACTAAATGTGATAAGAATTAAATGAAATTTTAGCCTAGCTCATGGTTCCTGAGTCTGATGATTGGTTTTGGAGTTCGTTTTGAAGACTTTTGTTTTAGAGTCATGATGAAGTAATTTTATATCACAGTGCTTGATTGTTTGCTTTGTTTCACAACTTAGCGTTGAATAGGAGATGACTTGTTCTTGAAATATGAAAAAGAAAGGAAATGGGGTAAATGTCAAGGAGACAACATCCCATATCCAGGTTAAAACGACCCAAAACAAAGAATCTAGGGGTCACCGTACGGTCTTCAACACAGTGAGGAACCTCACACCATATAGCAAGCCCTAAATGGCCCCAAAAGGGTTAAAAAGTGAATAAATCAATGGAAACAAACCACATCCAATAACCCAAATATCAAGAAACTAAAATTGTATAAGAAGACAAGGACAAGCCAATGACCAACCTTTTCCTGACTTGGGACAGGCGCAGAAATTGCGGTGCCGTTAAACTCGTTTTCTTGGATCCATCCCGCCCCCCCCCCCCNCCCCCTATGTGTGGTGAATGGCTAAAAAATAAATACACAAAAAGACTCACAGTAAAAATCAAATTAGAAAAAAGTCCAACTTATCAAGGCGAGTACCCTTACAATGAAGTACATGAAACATGAAGACAAAACACACAGGTACTGTCCGGACAAATGCTTGCAGTTACTGACAGCTAGCTAAGGACATAATTTGTGTTGACTATGATATCAAGCCTTCTTACATATTATGAAATTTTAATTGAAATACTTCTAAATAGATTTGATATAACAGCATCATCAATTATGAAAGAAGGCCATGATATTGTGCAATGCCAAATACTGCCAATATGAAAAAAATTGTTTATATTTAGTTATGATGTAAAGCATTTAGGAGATGAATATTTTTGACAACAAAAACCAGAAGTACAATGTAAAGATTTAACAACAATGCTGCATTTATATCCTTTATAAATAAGTTTGTTCAACGGATTAATAAGTTTGGAAGGACAATTTTTGAGTTTATGCGCTTTGTAAATGATATTGCAATAGAAGTTTGGATGTGAAATGCCCTGATGTATAAGAGCCCTGCATGTATAACCAAATTTTCTTAATAAGTCAATGTACATTGTATTTATAATAAAATTTAGAGAATGTTTTTATCAATTTATAATATCTGAACCCTTGATGCAGAAGTTTTTCGGTGAGACAAAGATTTCGGTCGTTGAAGTAAAAAATATCAATACATACTCGTGCATATCGAACAAGTTGTGAAATGTAGACCCTGTTAGAAGGGGCTAACGGAACATCGCCGTCGCGATGGGGGAAATTGACTATAGGGAAGGAGAAATCATCTCTTTTATCATAAACCTTAGTGTTTAACTTTCCTTGATTTATTGATATATCAAGATCAAGAAAAGGAGTATAATCACTGCTGCTATTGGATTTATTTAAAGTAAGTTCTGCAGGATAAATTTCATCTGTAAATTTAGAAAATTCAGGATTATTTTAAGCCAAAATATCGTCCAAATATCTATATGAATTGTTAAATTTATCCACTAAATGCTGTTTAGAAGGGTCTTTTTGAATTTTTGCCATGAATTGTGACTCGTAGCAATAAAGAAATAAATCTGCTATGAGAGGTGCACAGTTGGTACCCATAGGAATATCTATTTTTTTACGATAGACTGTATCACCGAAACGAACAAAAATATTATCAAGAAGAACATTTAATACTTTATCATATCCTGACAAGTCAAGTTGGTATATTTGTCATGTTTGTCGTCGTTGAAAAACGATTTAAATGTATTGCAACAAATGTACGTACATACTGATTTTTTGAAGGACCATTTGATCAAATACGAAAATTTCTCTTTGATGAGTGTATGTGGTATTGTAGTATAAAGGTTAGGAAAATTATAGCTATCGACAGATATGTATGCTTCATTAACAGATCGAAGTCTTTCCAAAACTTCTACCGAATTTTTAACACTCCAAAAGTAGTTATTTCCACTGTATTCATACATTTGTTGCTAAAGTTGATGACGAGATTTTTTACGGTAGTAAGTGCACTGGTCAATAAAACAGAAATATGTGTAGTTGAACATTTACTTGATGCCGAAATAAAACGAAATTGGAAAAGATTTTTGTGTAGTTTAGGAAGTTTTATTGAAACACTTATTTGTATAAAATTTACACTAATTTAAAGGCTTCATGTCTGCGTCATTTACTCCATATTTCGTTTTGGGTCTCATTATGTGTAACAGAGGTTTATATATTTATATTTAATGGATTTTATAAGATGTCAATAAAAAGAGAAAATGATACACAGTGCTGATTAGCATCAGCATTGTCAAGCTGTAAATTGATGAACATACCATTTAACGTAATCTCATTATCAACATAATAATGGTCTTCCTTTTTTATGCGTAACTTGTATTTTGTTTTTCCTCCTCTTGTTGATGTGAACTAACAACAAAAATATGTTTCAACATTTATTTCATATATACAAATGTTGGTTACACTAAAATCTCTTTTTTCCAGGAAATCAGGCAACAACTTTTAGATTCAATAGTAATAATTTGTAATGTTTGTAAATGAGAAGAAATATTAATTATTTTTATTAACGATGACTTTGCAGTATTGTACTCTTTCCGAACAATCATTAAACATAAAAATGACGACTAAAATATGTTGTTGCGGTAACATATTTCTAATGATTCAAATTGAATGGTTATCTTGCATTACTAGATTGAAAATGCGCTTTCAATTCAATATTTTACGAAGACAAAATTTAAAAAAATGACTTAAAAGATAATTTAGCCGAGATTTATCAAAGGATTATATTGAACCATTACACTTGCTTGTTGGTAAGCCGCGTTCTTTTCATATTTCAGCATCACTTCGATTACATACATGTATGTCGAAACCAGGTGCATATACAAAACAAATTACACTTACATTTAATCCCAGACAAGTAACAAATTTACTTGTGCCGTTAAAAGTTAGAGATGAAAGCTGAGTGACATAATTCATAGCATCTTCATACATCTCGCATTTGAACTGTGAAAAATTTTTGTCTCCCTAGAACATAAATGAAATGTCAGCAGTATGAAATCTCACCGAAGTAGACAAAATTCAAATTGATCTATAGTGCTTCAGTTTATAAATTAATAACAATGCTCATACCAACATATCGAAAGATGAAGTATTTGCAAGTGCACAAAACATTTCATACATTTTTCGCAAATATATAAGATTCATAATCTATCAAATAAATGCAACACATAAATTTTAATAACGAACAAATAATTTGAAAGTAATAGCGCATTTTTTTGTGCGTTATGATTCTGGACGTGGAGTAAATTTGAGTTCTGTAGATCACTACTGAGTCTACTTTGTTCAGATAAAAACAAAACGGTTTAAGACAAAATGATAATTACTATCTAAAATAATCCAAATAACCTAAAATATCAAGATAGAAAACCTTTGACTTCGGTAACTTGAAGAGGCGCAGGCCTCTTTCTATTTTCTTTTTCAAATTCCAGTTATAACATATTTGGCTGCGAATAACAGAATCATGACAATTAGACAAGCATGTGTTCAGTATTTTAATGATTGTTGATTTGTCGTGGCATATGTGTCGTATGCATATGCCACGTAAGTCCGGTATTTAGTATTTTGATACAACTGGGTCGATGACTCTACTAAAGGACTGTTCGTCACCAGCCTTAAAGTCATTATCTTCATTGCTGGCCTGAAAACTTTGAAACCTGCAATACTTCAATTTATGTAAATATTATTTGAAACTAAGGACTATCCCCTTCATGCAAAACAACGGCAGTAAAATACCGAAGGAACAAAGCACAAGATTACACAAATCAAAGTCCAGAGACAAGGCAAAAGCAAGATCACCAGAAGACGGAGACCAAAGACACCATATACCCACAAAACACACGAACATTACATATACAATACAAAAAACTATTAAAGCACTAACAGTATGAACTCTCAAAAAACAAGAGTGACATCATGTGCTCCGGAAGGGTAAGCATGTCCTGTCCTGTATACAGCACCCGTCACACGATCAGTGAGGCATATGTTTTGAAAGATCTGATAGGTTACTGATTGGTTATTGTCATTTTCTAACCCTGAGACAAAACCAATTGAGAACCATGGCACGTGTAACTTCTCTAACCCTCAAACGGTACCAAGGCGAAATTTTGAAAAGCTTTTGTAAACATTTTAGTAAAGCGATATCAAAAGCTGATTTTTGCTCTCCATTAAGTTCACATTGGCTAGATATCATTCTATTTATGGTCATCCAAATGTCTTGATTTCATCTGCACTGAAGAGAAATAAATTGGCAAAATGGCAGAGACTCAATTTACAGTAGACGGTGATTCGTTGTGGAATAACCAATATTTTTGGTAATCATGATAAAGTGTCAGGACCAGCTGATTGAGGCTATTTCGCATCAGGCAGAAAGTCAACAGAAATATTGTTAATATATTTTATTTTACATTATAGCCGGTAACAATAACTGCCATTACCTTGTTTTAGCATCTATGCGGTCAGGATTTCATTGACTAGGTGTTATTTTACTGAAATGTCTCAAGATTAGTAACAATAAATGACATTTCACTTTAATGTTTTATGTACATTAACGTTAAATATTTTTATTAAAAAGAGATGTGGACTAAATGTACATGGGACAAAATCCCTGAAAAACATGGCAAGATTAAATAAATTGAATATCGCTTTTATTGCTTTGATTGTTGTTTTTCATCTTGAAGTCACCATCAGGCCTTCAACAACGAGCAAAGATTATACTTAAGAATACAATTTGTGCTGAAATATACCTTGCATTGTTCAAAACAGCAAAAACATAATCTATAACAATCAATTTCAGAAAAAAAAATATCATCTCTAAAGGGCCAGAATCGACATTTCAGTTGAAAATTGGCAAGAAATTCTGATGGTTATATGAAGTTTATGCATGTTTCTATGAACTGCAGTTTTAAGATGACTTATTTTAATTTAAGGTGTTACACCACTGATTCGGGTGTGACATAATCCTTATTAGAGACAACATTGTTCAAAAGAATAAGCAATTAAAGGATATGACGTAAATGCACATGAGACAAACTCTACAAATACACTGCAATGGAACAACGCTTTTAATTTTGTTCTTCATCTCGAAGTCTCCATGAGGCCTTCAAAATACAAAATTACCGAAGTTACATAACAAACAGTTGTAGACGTGCATCAAGTAGTAACGACTCATTAGCAGCATTAGAACCAAATAATATAGAAAACCATAATCCATGAAATAAAAACGATACGCTGGGCTATGGAATAGCCTTGGATAGAAAATTGCGTGTTTGATTGACAAGGGTGTGGTGGCTCATGATGTATTTGTAAACTCAAATCAATACTTGAAGTAAGCCTTTCTCGGTACTTCTTTGTAATTTCTTCTATTGGTCTGCACATGTGACAAAACAGTCACTGATTCGATCAAACCTCTCATTTTTTGACAACAACAACTCAAAGTAGTTTCGTGCTTTTGTTTTTTTTTGTTTTTTTTTTTTTTTTGCATTCTCCTAGGGTGCTGCTTTTTTAATCTTTTATCCCTCAACAGAGACAAACTTTATTAAATAAAATGTATACATGTATCGAAGCAGTGCATTTGTGTAAATGCTTTCTAGCAATTCTGAGCATTTAATACTGGAAGTTAAAGAAATGAGCTTTTATAAAGTGGGAAAGTGGTTGTGAAATATGCATGACTTATATTTATTTATAGATAGCTATTTATAAATATTACTATTTATGGACACATAATATTTTTTGCGCATTTACAGTTTGTCATAACTGCTTTATAATTATAATATTAAACAAATATTTAGCTAGGCTATGGAATAGCCTAGCTATATAGATAGTTCTTGGCGGGAAGTTAGGAGTACGCTTGCGCAGTGAAAAGAACGCATGCGCAGAAGACTATTGACCAATAGGAATTTCAGATTCTCGAAAATCAAAATGGCGTCCAGTTTCGTCCTGATAAAACGGGGCGGGGCTTAATTTTTCTGTTTCCTCGTGGAAGTTGAAAAGTATTATAAACATATACTATAGGTGGTACTGGGAACAGGTTTGTAGAGGATGATGGGATTGGTATTGCAATGTCGCTTAGCCAGATTTATAAATATAGATATGATAAAAAGAATAAGAACAGTAATGTATAAATTTAAAACCAGAAGTTAATAATTGTGCAATAATCAATAATATACAAATACTATAAAAGACTTTTCAATTGTGTTTAACAAAGCGTGATTGTAGTTTGTGGAGATACCTAGGCAATGGAGAACGAAAGGTGGAAAGAGATAGAATTGCGTTTTTTTTACGGAAGAATAAAGAGCTACCGGTGTTTATTTGTGTGTGCTGTAAAAGGTTTATTATTGTATCAATCGCATTGAATTAAGCAAGTATTAACTAGATGCATATTAATTTGTTGTCAACATGTTGTGGTCATAGCATGCTGCGCTAGAAAAACACCTCAGTTACATTGGTTGTACGGATTGTCTGTGAAACCTGAAACCATAGTTGAAGTATTTGCTAGAAAGCATTTACTCAAATGCACTGCTTCGATACATGTATACATTTTAGTTAATAAAGTTTGTCTCTGTTGAGGGATAAAAGATTAAAAAAGCAGCACCCAAGGAGAATGCAAAAAACAAAAACCAAAAACAAAAGCACGAAACTACTTTGAGTTGCTGTTGGCAAAAAATGAGAGGTTTGATCGCATCAGTGACTGTTTTATCACATGTGCAGATCAATAGAAGAAATTACAAAGAAGTACCGAGAAACGCTTACTTCAAGTATTGATTTGAGTATACAAATACATCAGAAGCCACCACACCCTTGTCAATCAAACACACAATTTTCTATCCAAAGCTATTCCATAGCCTAGCGTATCGTTTTTATTTCATAAAAACCATTATCCGATTTATATCATCCACTTATGTTTATAAAGTCCCCTCGTGTTTTCTAGTTGATTCTTTATCTCCGCCCGTTCCAATTTTTTTCAAGGCGTCAATATTTTGTTAATTTCTTAATCACTATTGCTGCTTGCTTTGAACTTAGAATTTTCATAAATAGTAGCCATATAGTTATTAATCATTTATTAGTACAACTTTCGCTTAATTAGAGATATTTCACATTTTGACGAAAGAAAACGTTAACGTATGGGGACTAGTTATTGCTCAAAATTTAACAACCGAAAGTGAATTTTAAAAAGTAAACAATTCCAACTTAAATGTTGTGAATCTTTAACTGAATACTCATTTAGGCCAAGCAGTTGAAAAAACTTCATTCTGAACCATATTTCCTTCGTAAATCGTTACGTGTCGTTTCGTCGCTTTCGTGTACATACTTATGACTTACGAAAGAGACGAACGAAAGACATTCGAGTTGTCCTTCTTAAATTTAAAAACAGATACATCATGCCATTTGTAAAATAAAAGTGTAGAAGTAATAAACAGATGCCACAATACAAAGTCCAAGAAATAAATTTAACTTGTCATGTTACATGCAGTACTTCACATTCATCATATCTATTATATACTTTGTGCATTGCGCAATGGAAGGAGGGGGATTCTTCATAAATAAGAGGTAAGGATTTTTCTCATTTCATTGTATCAGATCTATATAAAATATTTTCAATTTTTTTTCTATCAATGCTAATTTTGTCAGTTTGATGATCAAATCAGTTCATGTTGAAACTTCTCTTATAACCGTAGACTGTTTCTAGATTGTTACAGTGCTTGTCGTATCCATTTCAAATTTATCGGTGTAGTTAGATATAAAAAAAATTATATGGTATTATATGGATCTTATCGTATGTTTTTAATGTTTAGATCTGCTCGCTGATCTTTCATATATC
>MJUU01074493.1:42716-69791 GCA_002080025.1 Modiolus philippinarum
AAAAAAAAATCTTTTCTTTTGAAACCCTCAGCTAATTTTGGTCTTGAATTCTTGCTCAATTTATACTAAACTTTAGTGAAATGGTCACAAGTGACAAAGTTAGGTCCCTTTTCGACTTATATTTGATGACACAGTCTGCCAACCAAGATAGCCGCCCCAACAGAACTTAGTTTAACACAGCCCCCAATGAGAATTTCATTAAAGAAACTTTTTTCTAGAATTATTCACTCAATATTCAGACTTTTGATAGAAAGGCCACTAACTCAATCCATTTTAGAATTGTATCCATTGACCCTATCTGCCAACCAAGATGGCCGTCTCAGCCGAATTGGTTTAAACATAGGATGCTATTAGAAATTCATTAATAATCTGCTATTTCGAAACTACTTGCTGCGATTGATTCTACGCACACAACTGGACCATGTACAGCTCGCTGATCACTCTTGCGTAAAATCACAATTTTTGTAAAATGGTAAAACTGGAGAGATTAAATGTTGTTCTAGTGTATTTAATTCTTCAAAAGGCGCTTTATCATTTCTAAATTATTTATTATTGCTTGAGGAGGTATAGCCTCCTTACACACATAAGAGTTACACGTTTTACACACAATATGCTTCTCTCCTTTTAACATTTCTTTCAACCTTTCATCTTTTGCATTAAATTCTTTCTCGTGTACTTGGCTTCGAAACATAAACCTTTTACAGCAAACACAAATAAACACCGGTAGCTCTTTATTCTTCCGCACTTTTCCACCTTTCGTTCTCCATTGCCTGAGTATCTCCACATACTACAATCACGCTTTGTTTAACACAATTGAAAAGTCTTTTATAGTATTTAGCTAGGCTATGGAATAGCCTAGCTATATAGATAGTTCTTGGGGGAAGATGAGGAGTACGCTTGCGCATTAGACTATTGACCAATAGGAATTTCAGATTCTCGAAAATCAAAATGGCGTCCAGTTTCGTCCTGGTAAAACGGGGCGGGGTTTAATTTTTCTGTTTCCGTTGTGGAAGTTGAAATTACTATAGGTGGTACTGGAAACAGGTTTGTAGAGGATGATGGGATTGGTATTGCAATATCGCTTAGCAAGAATTATAAATATAGATATGATAAAAAGAATAAGAACAGTAATGTATAAATTTAAAACCAGAAGTTAATAAATAAAGATGAGGTATTGTGCAATAATCAATAATATACAAAGACTTTTCAATTGTGTAAAACAAAGCGTGATTGTAGTTTGTGGAGATATTAGGCAATGGAGAACGAAAGGTGGAAAGAGATAGAATTGTGTTTTTTGCGGAAGAATGAAGAGCTACCGGTGTTTATATTTGTGTGTGCTGTAAAAGGTTTATGTTTCGAAGCCAAGTACACGAGAAAGAATTTAATGCAAAAGATGAGAGGTTGAAAGAAATGTGAAAAGGAGAAAAGCATATTGTGTGTAAAACGTGTACTCTTATGTGTGTAAGGAGGCTATACCTCCTCAAGCAATGATAAATAATTTAGGAATGGATAAAGCTCCTTTTGAAGAATTAAATACGCTGGAGCAACATTTTGTGATTTTACCTAAGAGTGATCAGCGAGCTGTACATGGTCCAGTTGTGTATGTAGAATCCGACATGACAAAAATAAACGAAAATTATTGATTTGGGTATACAAATACATCATGAGCCACCACACCCTTGTCAATCAAACACGCAATTTTCTATCCAAGGCTATTCCATAGCCTAGCGTATCGTTTTTATTTCATAAAAACCATTATCCGATTTATATCATCCACTTATGTTTATTAAGCCCCCTCGTGTTTTCTAGTTGTATATTATTGATTATTGAACAATACCTCATCTTTATTTATTAACTTCTGGTTTTAAATTTATACATTACTGTTCTTATTCTTTTTATCATATCTATATTTATAAATCTGGCTAAGCGATATTGCAATACCAATCCCATCATCCTCTACAAACCTGTTCCCAGTGCCACCTTTAGTAAATGTTTATAATAACTTTTCAACTTCCACAAGAAAACAGAAAAATTAAATCCCGCCCCGTTTTATCAGAATGGAACTGGACGCCATTTTGATTTTCGAGAATCTGAAATTCCTATTGGTCAATAGTCTTCTGCGCATGCGTTCTCCTCACTGCGCAAGCGTACTCCTCACTTCCCCCAAGAACTATCTATATAGCTAAATACCGAAATGCGGGACCAAATCCAGTACCAAGGATATCCACCAGGTGCCATACATTAAATGAAGCCTCAGTATTTTAAGGTGTTAAAATTTTGATAAAACAGTGACTTCGACAATGAGCTTCGTTCATACCTCAAGTTCAAGACGACCCCTAGTACCAGTTTGAGCCAAATTGATAGCTAACTGTCGAGCACCTTGTACATCCTTACTGTTCATTATTCACGAATACGGGGTTGTCAACAAACATAGAATTTACTGACAAAGTGTTCTTACAATTTCTGTCATCCGTTGCCGGACAAAAGGACCAACAGAAGACAATCACAACACTAAAACAACAACAGGGCACTCATCGGGTCAGAAGTAAGAAAAGTAAACATAATTAAATCATACGATGTGGGTTTATAATAATTTAATAGTACAAAAAAAAATTACAGATGCTTGAGGACAGGACCCTGTATTGGGCCCTATGGTCCTTCCACTTTTTATAATATTTAATCCATTTTTCAATACTGGCCATTTATTTTTGCTATTTTGTACTTATATAACATATATCTACCGTCAATTTTCTATTTTACTATCAATGTGCATTTCGACATATTGAGCGAAGCTTCAGTCAGTGTTTATGAGGTACATGCTGGGAACAACTGATTGAAAATCAATAAACTTGCACTTACCCTTCAGTGTGACACATTCCTTGTTTTGTCCGATCAATATCCTTAACAAATATACATCCCAGACGGTAATTGTCACATTAAAGTCCTACACAAACGAATTTTCATTCGCGGTGTTGCAACTTTTTTGAACATTCAACCTCGATCAATGGAAGTGGCCGAAGAAGGATAACTCTGGACATGGCGGGAAATTCAAGACGTTCCGAATACAACAGAAAGTACGATAAGATTAGAGACTTTCCGTAATTCGAAAATCTTTTACCTTATCGTGCTTTCTGTGGTGATCGAAACTCCTTGAATTACCCGCCATGTCCAGAGTTATCCTTCTTCTTGAGGTGCTACTGTATTAATACTACATAAATGCCTTCGTATTATTCGAGGTGCAGTCGAGGTGCTGATGTAATATTAGTGTTGACCTTTAGCATCGTCATGTGTGTCTCGCCTTTATCTTTTATCACCTATCAAAGCTTTATTGTATAATATTTGATTGCTTCGAATTTGTCGAGGTGCTATTGTTCTAATATGGCTTCGAATTTGTCGAGGTGCTATGTTGTATTAAATTTTATCACATGGGTTCGTATATGTCGAGGTGCTAACGTACTAACACTATACATCAGGGGTTCGTATCTGTGAAAAGACTGATAAACTAAGAAATCATTTTATTGGGTTCGAATTTGTCGAGGTGCTACTGTATTAACACTATACATCATATGTCGAGGTGCTTTGTTATTCCTATTATATATCACGGGTTCGTATTTGTCGAGGTGCTTTTGAAATAATACTATATATTATAGATTCGTATTTGTCGAGATGCTATTAAATTAATACTATATATCACGGGTTCGTATTTGTCGAGGTGCTGTCGAATTGCAGTCGAGGTGTTGATGTACTCTTAGTGTTTCACCTTTGGCCTCGCCTTATTTCGGGCTATGTATTGTCCTATCAAAGATGGTTTCCTTGGTGAAATGAGGTCTCGCCACACGAGTCTCTTTCATTTAGGCTTTAGGGCTCGCCATTATTCTGAACTATATATGCAAATGAGAAAGATACCGGTGCTTAACCCTAATCAAAACCCTAATCACTAACCAACCGTAATTCTTACCCTATTCTTTAGACCTTAACATTAACCTTAGAACTTAACCTTTGCTGTTGTGTTGTTAGATAAGCAGTAATGTCTTTGTTCAGATATGTTATGACTTACACTTTTCAACTCAAACCCTAACCCAAGCTTTTATTTTGTGTTCTTTTACCCAAACCCTAACTATTTTATTTGTGCTTGTCTCTTTTTACCCAGTGACCTAACCTTAACTTTTAGCCTTATACTTACACTAATCCTAACTTTAATCCTAAACCGTGATCGTCTTACTCTTTGTGTGCATTATTTTGTGTTCTCTCAATTCTTATACATTCGTTTTCTGATTTTGTTGTCTTTGTTCACGACTAACCCTAACATTCTTTTTGCATTTTTAGCTTACCTGGCTATGCCAGGGTGAGCTATTGCCATCACTTGGCGTCCGTTGTCCGTCCGTCCGTCGTCCTTCCGTCCGTCCGTCGTCCGTCCGTCGTTAGCTCACTTTCAAAAATCTTCTCCTCTGAAACCACTGGGTCAAATGGAACAAAACTTTAACTGAATCATTACTAGGGTATCTAGTTTCAAATTTGAAATTTTGTATGTCTTAGGTCAAACAGCATGGCTGCCGTTACTAAAAAAAGAACATATGGGTAAATAATAGTTTTTGGCAAATAACTCAAAACCCAATACAGTTAACAAAAATCTGAAAGAAGAAAAAAATAATCAGCATGAGAAGATCTACCCGTGCTGAAATTTTGAAGATAATCTGATGACGCGTCTAAGAGTTATTACCCTTTTTCCGTAAAATTTTCAAAATTTTGATGTTTTTTATTTTTTATTAAAAAAAACGATAACAGATAGAGGTTAAGTTTAAATTGCAAAAATGTTCAGCATGTTAAGATCTACCCACATGGATATTTTGAAGAAAATCCAAGTACCTATATATGAGTTGTGCTCCTTTATTGGTCAAATTTTTGGTGATTTTTCATTTTTTGTCCTCTATTTCAAAAACGCTTTGAGATAGAGGTCAAGTTTAAATTGCAAAAAATGTTCAGCATGTTAAGGACTATATTTTATTGAACACGTTCAAGTTTTCCGACCTCTTCCAAGATGGCTGCCAGCGGGGAACTTAGTTTACTATTTGACCTAATGGGAAAATTCATGCAAAGAACTTCTTGAGAACCATCAAATGTTGCTGATGAGGTGCTGACCAAGTGTTGTTACTTTGGCGCCGATCCGTCATCCAACATGGCCGCCAGCGGGGATCTTAATTTCAACATTGGACCCTATCGGAAAATGCATACAAAGAACTTCTTTTTAAGAACCACTGAATTGCTTTAACCCATACTTGGCATTGATAATGCTTATGAGATGCTGACTAAGTATTTTTACTTAGGTGCCGATCCGTCATAGTATATGACCCACAGCATTGGACCCTATGGGAAATGCGCACAAAGATCTTCTAGAGAACTGCTGAATGGATTTAAATCAAACATGGTATGAATGATGCCGGTCATGTGCTGATCAAGTGTCACCAGCTGTGAACTTAATTTAACAGAAGATCTTCTTCTAGAGAACTGCTGAATATATTAAAACCAAACTTTGCATACCTGATGCTTATGAGAAGCTGATCAAGTGTTGTTTCTTCTGTGTTGATCCATCATCCAATATAGCCTCCAGCAATGAATTAGACCCTAAGGGGAAATGCATACAGAGATATAATAGAAAACCACTGAATGGATTCAATTTAAACATTGCATAAATGAAACTTGTTAGATTTTGACCAAGTTTGTTAATTTGGTGCTGATCCGTCTTCTGACATGGCCACCAGTTGCAAAACTTAGTTTAATATAGGACCCAATGGGAAATGCGTAAAAAGATCTTCTGGCCTGAAACTGCTTTAACAATTTCAGTAGAATTTTGATATGATAGTCCTTAGGTGACCCTCTTCAAAGTTTTATGTTAAATAGCTGCCAGCAGGGAACGTAGATTAACATAGGCCCTTAAAGTTTGGAATCTGCATTCAAAAATCTTCTCTGAAACTGCTTGAACAATTTTAATTCAATTTAATAAAGAGTTTCTGATTTTTATGTACATACACCACCAAAGATGGACCATCAATTTGGAATTATAGTGCTGCATAGGACCCAGGTGAGCGATACAGGCTCTTGAGAGCCTCTTGTTTTCTAAACCTCCATAATATTTAGTTCTATTCTAATATTTTCAAACTATTTGAGTTATCCCCATTTTATCCAACCTCTAACTCTTACCTAAACTTTTATGAAAACTCTATATTCATTTATTATTTTATTTTCGAATGTTATTCTAATATTCTCAAACCATTTGTAGATATCTCCTTTTTATCTCTATCTTTAGTTGCTATGACAACTCTACATTCATTTATTTTTTCGAATGTTATTCAAGTATTCTGTAACTATTTGAGTTATCCCCATTTTATCCAACCTCTTACTCTTACCTAAGCTTTTATGAAAACTCTATATTCATTTATTATTTTATTTTCGAATGTTATTCTAATATTCTCAAACCACTTGTAGATATCTCCTTTTTATCTCTATCTTTAGTTGCTATGACAACTCTGCATTCATTTATTTTTTCGAATGTTATTCAAGTATTCTGTAACTATTGAAGTTATCTCCCTAACTCAAGCCTTAACACTAACCCAAGTTCCTATGACAACTCTATATTCATTCATTATTTATTTTCGAATATTATTTTAATATTCTCATGTTATCCCCTTTTATTAAACTTCTGTAAATCTTAAACTTTTTACCTGTGGTAGTCCAACTCTAAATGATGTCCAAAATGAACAAATTTTCAAGCACGTCTACGAATATATTAAAAAAACTGAAAGATTTTTATTAGTGTAACTCCCCAGGACAGTACATACACATCATCAACCAATCCATTCCGTTAATTCATTGATCTTTTAATCTCTCTTTGTCTTTAATTTGTCTTTCTGTTTCATTTCAGCCTATACATAGACGAACTGAATATTATATTAACATGCTCTATTATTGTAATTATTGTATATTGTATATGGGAGAAGACTTTTATAAGTTGGAAAAACTTGTGTCTGATCCCTTTTGCATTTTGTGAGCAAAATAAATAAGTTTAAACTAAACTAATTAAACTTCTAACTCTAACCCTTATTTGCTATGACAACTCTATATTAATTATTTAATTTTCGAATGTAATTTAAATATTCTCTAATTATTAGAGTTATCTTCCTATAGTCTCTAACTTTTATAACTATGACAACTTTATATTCATTTATTACTTTTCGAATGTTTTTTTCTAATATTCTCTAATCATTAGAGTTATCTTCTTTTTATCTCTAACTTTAGTTGCAATGACTACTATATTTATTTATTCTTAATTGTTTTTTTTATTTTTTTTTTAAATCTATTTTGAATTTAATATTTTTTTAATAACCAAAGTTATTTTCCCCTTTCCATAACCTAACCACTAAGGCGGAAAACATTAGTTCCTCGTTTCTTGGAGGTAACTCCGTGTTTATCCAGGCTTGTGACTGGCTATCCAATGGGATAGGCCGCATTACCCTTCCTGAGTCACATTCATTTTAAGCTATTGGGAGTATTCTGATTTTGTTGATGTAGAATGTCATATTAGTTAGTAGATGTATTGTCCATTTAGGTCTTTGTTGCCGCACATACTCCAGGAGATCCTGTCTGTCAATTTCATCGATGAGCTGGTGAAGATCCTCTTCGTTCTTTATTAGCACGGGTACATCCAAAAATCTGCTGCTATTCTGGTTGGCATGATAGTATCTCAATTTATCCGTTTCTAAATTCCACAAAATATATCCAAAGGATAGGTTAATCTTAAAGGCAGAAGTTTGTTGATAAAAGATTTCCCATAATTTCTCTGGAATGTTTTGTAGAGAGCTGTTGTCCAAAACGAAGTTGTATCGATCCTGTATAAGGTTTCCAGTATGTTGTGCGCTTCGAATGCTTGGTCAGTTTTCTAGGTACAACTGTCGAGTGTCACGATCTTCAGGCAAGATGTCTGGTTTGGTCGGATCCTCATCGGTTGCTGGTGTGGTAACATTCTTGGCTAATTGGTCGATTGGTATTTTCTTGCTGTTTTCAGGTTGCTTTGTAGATGGTTAATCACCTTTTCCAGATTGTGATGTGTTGGGTCTGTTCATCATCATCATTAGCTTCGTAGGTTTGGCATCTGGTCTTTCGTGTATACCACGGTGACGTTTGAGGCTAGATTGGTCGTTAAAGAACTGACCACAGACATCACATCTTAACGTGTAATCATGGGAAGCTTCATGCCTTCCTTTGATGTCTTCGCGGTCGAACTGTGTTCTAACACTTGGTACAATTGTATTTTTTATTTTTCTCTGAGTGGCTCTTCGCGTGTCGTTGTAAACTCCGCTTTTCGGTGTACGTCTTTGGGCATTTGTCCGAAGCGAACATTTTAACTTCTGGTCAGCAGAATGGTAGTCTAGAGACTAAAGAGGCCGGTCGATCGCGCTTTTATATAGTCAAAATCATTTGTGTCGATGACTGTTATTGGTCGTTTGATTTTGTAAGATGGCTTCTGATTGGTTGAATTTCCTGCAATTTGACTAGTCAATCCATTGGAAATGGAGGCTTCTGATTGGTTGAATTTCCTGCAATTTGATTGGTCAACATTATGTATGCTTTCAATCCAGTTTTTGTTTCAGAATTGATTACTTTCCGAATGATAGATCTACATCTCCTTTTATTAGCTTATCTGTAAGCTGATGGAACTATAACCAGTTGCAATCTGTTGGAACTCAAAGGGATATGAAAGACTATTTCCATAAAAATATATCTAGTTAATATGTAAATGAGTTTATACTTGAGGGTTAATTCAGTATTGATGTAACTTTAGTATTATGGGCTAAACCTTAATTTGTTGCTGAATAGTACATAAACTGAACCCTTATCAATTATATCCCTGAAACTTAACTGTAAAAAATAAAAGTGACAACAAAAGTCCGAATCGATCAAAGGTAGAGACCAGTAAGGAAAATCCGTATAACATTCGACTGAATCAGGGAAACACAATCCGACACAGAACATTTTTGGCAAGCCGTCATATTCCCGACTTGGAACGGGCATTTTATAAATAAAATGGTTGGTTAAACCAGGTTTATTGATGCATCAACCTCCCGCTTATATGACGACTAACTATAGCTTCTGTGTGCCAAGATTGTGTTAAATGTCAAAGCCATAATATTGTCAGGGTGCACTACACTATTTCAATACGCCAATGTTTGACAGACCTCGAAAATAGTACTATAAAAAATAGTGCCTTTTCATTTGTAGTGACATCAGCCAATTGATACATGTTATAATCAGCAAGATCATAGCATATTTCTAGGTGAATGACGGAGAGCAAAGAATAGTTGAAAAAACATGATTAAGTTGCATAACTAGCTAGAACGGATCGAATGAAATACGACCAAATACCGAAAATTCTCTGTTGCGACTATGTACAAAATTAACCGGAACGTTTCAATTCAATTTCATTTTCTTATTTGACCATACAACATATGGTTTAAATGTATTTATTTTATCGTGTTGGTGATCTGTTAACGGAAAACAAGTTCCCGCGCCTAGGAAAATTCATTTCTATATTATTGGAATTTTTGAAATCCCGGAATTTAACATTTGAGTCAATGGGAGGCCGAATGGGAGGCCGAATTAGTGGTCTGCCTCGGATCCTGTCAAAACCTAGAATTTTTCTCTAATAGGTAAAATGTTTTTGTCGTTCGATGTACAAGCCTAGTCTCATACACGTAAAATATTTTTGTCAACCGTAAGTACTAGACTTTAACCTAACTAACCTACCCTAACTATGACCTTAATGAACCTTAGTCTTAATGATGGTATAATAAATCAAACGGTTATCCATCTGATGTATTTAATGAACTTTTGTCTTTAACCCTTACATTATTTAACATATGTAAACACTTACCGTAACTTTAGCCCTCACCTAAAGGGTAAATTCTAATCATATGATAAAATGATTTCTAATGATCTATTATGATACTAATAATAAACTCTCTGTAACTCTAACCCCAATGGTGACGTCCAACAACAACACTGGAACTTATGATAACCTAACACAAGTAACATCTAACCATAGACAAAATATAATATTATTTTATATCATAGCTACAAAATATAATATTATTTTATATCATAGCTGTAAATCTTATTCCTAATAATGTAGAACCCTGTTTTTTCAAACCAAAACCCTTACCCCTGCCCTTAACTAACTATAACTCTACTAACTAAACTCAGCTCTTACAAACTTTATATATGAATTCTACCTATGTGAAATATAAATTTAGGGGTATGTGATTAATTATATTTGTCCATCTAGATTTTAACTCTAACTTTTTAATAATGCAATTTATTAACCAGTGACCTAATCGTAACCCATTACCTGAACTTTATTGTTGTAGTATTTGAGATCATTTGTTATAATATATTCACAAAGGTCACTCTGCATTTCACCAGGCTTGTGACTGGCTATCACGATAGATAGGCTGCATTAACCTTTTTTTCCTTCTTTCTTCTTCTTTTGTTCTTTTTTTCTTTTGTTTTTCTTCTTTTTTTATATCAAAGTTCAATAGGGGTTTGTTGTGGTGTCGACTGTCTTTGCAGAATTCTCTTTTTGTGTTTTTTGCGATCTTTCTTCACCTGTTTGTTCAATTCGGCCAATTCGGTGCACGCTTCAGAAATTTTTCTCCTTTTGGCAAATTCAGGACGTTTCTTTATTTCTTGACATGGATCTTCTAACTCTTTCTTTGGTCTTAGATCCAGGGTGTTTGTGAAAAATAGATTTGCCGGGAGAGATATCATGCAACAAATGTTGGTCACAAAACCATTTTCCACTTATGGTGGGTCCGGCAATAACACTGGTAAAAAGATGAATCCATGGCATGAAGTGGGTATAATCAGGTCCATCGGCACACCAAAATTTGTACGGATGATCAGTTGGCTCGATCCAAAATTTCTCGTTTTAATTATATTGTTGCAGCGTATAGCTCTTGCAGAATATCTCGATAGGTACCAGAGTATGTCCATAGGTCTTGAAGGTGATCTCCTTAAGTATCAGGGCAGGTCTGAAGCTTTCGAGGGTGATCTCGGTAGGTTATAGGGTATGTCTGTAGCTTCTGTGTGTGCTGTTGGAAGGTGTCCTTATACAGTTCCTGCCATTTTGGGACAACATCAGGATGTTCCTTTGGATTTCAAAGTTGACACACACTGTGCATGGTTGTGTTTATTTTTTATATGCCTTAACAAGCTATCTTTTCTTTAAAAGGTTGTTGAACACATTGAACATGTTTACCGTTCCATTGTAACTTGTATTCTGATGTTGTATTTACCTTGCTGAATTATTTATACAAGAGAAGTGGTACACTGATTGAAAAACAGCATAGAATAAAAAGTATTCTTGAAATAAAATGGATGAGGGAAGGGTCTTAAGGATTGGACGACCTTAAGGGAAAGTATATAACTATATTATTCTTAAGGGAGAAGAGGGCCTTGCGGTACAGAGGAAGGCTTTAAGGTAGAGAGGAGGGTCTTAAGGTAGAGTGGAGGGCCTTAAGGGAGGTAGGAAGCCATAAGAGAGGAGGAAGCCTTAGTGTAGAGAGGAGGGACCTTAAGGTATAGAGGAGGGTCTGACAGTAGAGAGGAGGAGTGTCCGTTGGCAGGAAGCCATAAGAGAGGAGGAGGTCTTAATATAGAGAGGAGGGACCTTAAGGTACAGAGGAGGATCTTACGGTAGAGAGGAGGAGTGTCCATTGGTGATTTAGCGGAGGCAGCATAAGCAAAAACCCGTAAAAAGGCCTATAATGACAACAAAAACTGATAAATTCGTCAAAAACAGGATATGCAACATGAAATGTGAACACAATAAAAACAAAATAATAAAACTTTACGATATTAATGTAAACTTGTGCATCGAAATACATGAATTATGAACAGGACACAACAAAACATCGAGATAAAATGAAATAACGTGAAACCTCGAACTGAACGGGACTTGTTAAAGGTAACAGATATCAACTTGACAGTATGACTAAAGGATTTAGAAGTATGAAGATACCCCGAATTCATATATGACATGACTAGAGTATCAAAAATTAAGATAATGACCAATTTAGGGCCGACCTAGGACCAACTTAGGGCTGAACTTTGATTTTCGAAGGGTGATTTCTTCATACAAGTAGGTTTTAAGTCTAAAATACCTATAACAAATGATTTGGAAGTATGTAAACACCCTGATTTGATATATGATATGAACCAATTACCAATACTAAGGTTTAAGTCCGATCTAGAGCCGACTGAGGCCGATCTTAGATTTCTAAAGGCCGATATCATCAAAATAGTACACGACAGCGCTACAAAACCTACACTAATCGCTTTAGAAGTATAAAGATACCCCGAATCCATAAATCATATGACTATTTTACTAATAGTATTGATAAAAGCCGAATTAGGGCCGATTTAGGACCGATCTTTGATTTCTAAGGGTCGATATCATCATAATAGTACGTTCTACCTTTTAAACACCTCGACTAATTGCTTAAGAAACCTAAAGATGCCCCAAATTCATATATGACATGTCCATAGTACAAGTATTGTACATAAGGGCCGAATTAGAACCGTTTAGGGCCGAAATCTCGTTCACACTCGGAACTAGAGCTTTGAAACCTACACCAATCGGTTCAGCGGCCCCGATTTACACTAAAAAGAAATCACACATGTACGAAAATACGCAAACAATACTAAAAATTTAAGGGTTACTCAAAGTAGTATATAGATTTGAAGGAAATCCCCACCCAAACATGCGCATGCGCAACATTAACATGTCATACATCCGGTTTTTCGGTACATGTGTGATATCTTCTTTCTAGGGTAAATCGGGGTCGCTGAATCGATTGGTGTAGGTTTCAAAGCTCTAGCTCCGAGTGTGAATGAGATATCGGCCCTAAACGGTCATAATTCGGCCCTAATGTACAATACGTATACTATGGAAATGTCATATATGGATTTGGGGTATCTATAGGCTTCTAAAGCAATAAGTCAAGGTATTTAAAAGGTAGAACGTACTATTATGATGATATCGACCCTTAGAAATCAAAGATCGGTCCTAAATCGGCTCTAATTCGGCCTTTATCAATACTATTAGTAATATAGTCATATGATTTATGGATTCGGGGTATCTTCATACTTCTAAAGCGATTAGTGTTGGTGTTGTAGCGCTGTCGTGTACTATTTTGATGATATCGGCCCCAGATCGGACTTAAGCCTTAGTATTAGAAATTGGTTCATATTATATATCAAATCAGGGTGTCTTTATACTTCTAAATCGTTTGTTATAGGTATGTAAGACTTAAAACGTACTTGTATGAAGTAATCGGCCTTTGAAAATCAAAGTTCGGCCCTAAGTTGGTTTTAGGTCGGCCCTAGATTGGTCTTTATTTTAACTTTTGATACTATAGTCATGGCATATATGAATTTGGGGTATCTTCATACTTCTAAATCGTTTAGTCTTACTGTCACGTTGATATCTGTTACCTTTAATAAGTCTCGTTCAGTTTGGGGTTTCAAAATTTTAATTTTATCTCGATGTTTTGTTGTGTTTCTGTTCATAATTCATGTATTTCGATATACAAGTTTACATTATTATCGTTAATTTTTATTATTTTGTTGTTATTGTGTTCACATTTCATGTTGCATATCCTGTTTTCGACGATTTTATCAGTTTTTGTTGTTTTTATAGGCCTTTTTACTGGTATTTGCTGCTGCTGCCTGCGCTAAGGCATCAAGGAACACTCCTCCTCTCTACCGTAAGACCCTCCTCTATACCGTAAGGTCCCACCTCTCTACATTAAGACCTCCTCCTCTCTGATGGCTTCCTACAATTGGACACTCCTCTCTACTGTCAGACCCTCCTCTATACCTTAAGGTCCCTCCTCTCTACATTAAGACTTTCTCCTCTCTTATGGCTTCCTACCAATGGACACTCTTCCTCTCTACTGTCAGACCCTCCTCTGTACCTTAAGGTCCCTCCTCTAAACCTTAAGGTCCCTCCTCTCTACACTAAGGCATCCTCCTCTCTTATGGCTTCCTACCTCCCTAAAGGCCCCCGCTCTATCTTAAGACCCTCCTCTCTTCCTTAAAGCCTTCCTCTTTACCGCAAGGCCCTCCTCTCCCTTAAGAATAATATAGTTATATACTTTCCCTTAAGGTCGTCCAAACTTGAAACCATTCCCTCATCCATTTTATTTCCACAATCCTTTTAACTCTCTGCAGTGTACCCTTTTTCTTGCATAAATAAATCAGGAAGGTAAATACAACATCAGAAAGTGACAATGGAACGGATATCATGTTCAATGTGTTCAACAACCTTTTCAAGCAAAGATAACTTGTTAAGGCATATAAGAAATAAACACAACCATGCACAGTGTGTGTCAACTTTGAATCCAAAGGAACATCCTGATATTGTCCCAAAATGGCAGGAACTGTATAAGGACACCTTCCAACAGCACACACAGAAGCTACGGACATACTCTGGTACCTATCGAGATATTCCGCAAGAGCTATACGCTGATCATCGCGCTAACGAGAAGCAACAATATAATAAAAACGAGAAATTTTGGATCGAGCCAACTGATCATCCGTACGAATTTTGGTGTGCCGATGGACCTGATTATACCCACTTCATTCCATGAATTCATCCATTTATCAGTGTTATATCCGGGCCCACCTGAAGTGGAAAATCGTATTTCGTGAAATGTTTTGTAACCAACACTCGTTGCATGTCTCTCCCGGCTCAACATATTCTTTGGTGTTTTTGCAAATATCAGTCCCTATATGACACCAGTAGTACCAAAAGGTGGATTCTGCCGCACTCATGCAAAATCCTGCATTAAAATCCCTACCTCGAGGGCAAAATGCAAACGGTATTCCTATTGATCATTGGGTAAATACAAGAATTATGTCTTTCGTACACAATGGATTCGTCGAAATCTCCCAAGATGGGGGTGATGACTTTATCAGCGAAGATGCCTTCCAGGAAGGGATGAAGGATCAGAATCAGGAATCCACCACACGGAAGGATTTACCTACTGGAGTGATCTGTAAGATCTTGGAGGTGGTAGAAGTGGAAGGAAAATTCGGCAAAAGCAGGATTCTCACTCTGAAAAATCGGGAAGGAGAAATCACCAGAGTATGGGCCTGCCCCACGCTCAACAAAGAAAAGGGTCCCTTGCAAGGAGCTTACGTTCGGAGCACCGGATACAAGCTGAGCAAGAAATCCAATCGACAATACCTCTCCTACGATCTGGTGAGGAAGTAAAAAAAAAATACCAGAGGGCTAGGGGTAAGGACGCAAAATTTCCCAAACCAAAACGGATTGGGAATTTTTTTTTGGTCACTTGGCACTTTGCTATGGAGGGTTCGGGAATGAGCGCTGCGCGAGGCGTAGCCGAGCGGGGAGCGAATGGAAGAACCCTCCCTACGGCGCATGCGCATTCAATTCTTCACTAATGGGGACAGAAGGTTGACGCAACTGATCCTTCTCATTGTAATAATTTTTCAGGCAGACGACAGGCGCACCATCTTCACCCGGGAGCTGAGACTGATAAAATCTAGCCAAGCGGAGAGTATCACGATGCTTCTTCTTCTTCTTAACGATTCGCTTGGCGATCAGCCAGAGCACTAGGGTGGTTGTCGCACTCAGGAAAGCGAGGGATCCAAGGGGGAGGGAGGCCACAGCACCGATCCCGGTCAAAGCCGACCCCATGGTGCCACTGGTAAGCAATAGACTGCTGATGGAGGCTACAGCTTGGATAGGGGAGACCACCCTATCCAATCGCTTATAGTTGCGAAGCATGCGGGCATATTTCTGAACCTCGGAATCCAGGAAATCCTCGAGTCTACCATCTACTTCATCAACCATTTATCAAAGGGCCCTAGAGAAGCATGCCTAGCAGGGGGATACTCTTGAAGGGACTATTGGGACCAAGGATCAATCCACTACCATCGTAGAGCTGACTTCCACTCTTCAAGTACAATCCATCACCGTACGTATTGGGCAAAGTACTTGGGCTGAGATGTAGACCACGACCCTGGGGTTTCACGCAGCAGCATACTTTCCCACCCTTCTTGAGATATAATCCAGATCCCACGGCTTTTTGAATGGCTGCACTACCCAAACCGCTCAAGGCACCCACACCCAAAGCAGGCAGCACGGTTTTGGCTAGCATAGGTAGCGCAGCAGAGGCGAGACCTGCAAGCATGGGGAGAAATCCACCTTCCTTTACGTTATATCTCACCTGCTTCGGACTCATCTCCAAGACCATACCACCCTTACCACTCTGCAAGAGCTTGGTGATGCGCTGGATCTGTCGTTGAGTGAGGAACATCTTTTGCCCACCAGATAGGTTGGCATGCGACAATCGGACGCTCACGGGGCAACCCCTCTTTGCTGCACGCTGGATCTTCTCTGCCTGACCCTTCGTCAAGTTGAGACCATACTCTTAATAATCCATTTATTTATACCTCACGCAGATTGAAGCGAATGGTGAGATGCTCTCCTCGCAGATCGATGGGGCGACCGTCTTGATCGGTCAGGTAGGTTTGCATCTGATTGATGGTCTCTAGGGTCACAGGTAAGTAGATCAAATTCTTAGGGGTCTGGATGTTCTTCATGCCTGGATCGACCCCGGGAAAGAAACTATAGATGGTGGACTGCTGGATGCCATTGACGTAGCTGCCTTGAATGATATCACTATTCACGAGGATGCTATTGATGCTGATGATTTCGACGATAAGCTCACCCTCCACGTATCCATTCGTGCGTCGGTCATAGGTATACGTTCGGGGATCGAATCCAAGCACCGTATTCAGACTATTGGGCACATCGAAATCCACTTGGTAGCTTCTGGCGAGGGTGAGCGTTGCTCTCAGAGTCGCGCGATTGGCATCGAGAAGGATCTTAGCCTTGTGTTTGCTGAGCTTCATTTGCCGCTGGATCTCGTCGTTGATATCGTCAATGCCATAGGAGCCAGTGCTCAGGGCGATGGGAAACCAGTGGGCACCTTCGTCTGGGGAATAGTGGAAGGAAGTATTTCCAGCATGGATATTGGGGATGGAGAAGTACGTCTCCAGATTCACGAGGGCCGTCTCGTAAGATTTCTCCTCGCGCAATCGGAGGGGTGGGTTGAAGCGGGTCAGGATCTGACTATCATCACCAGAGACGATGAAGGAGAACCCATGCTTAGGTTCGGTATTGGTGGCGAATTTTTGGCAAAAGTGAATCGTCCATTTATTTACAGGTGGTGACATAGAAAGCGGATACCAGTCTCTGCTTCCAACCTTCCAGACCGTCGTAGTGCTTCGGAAGGTTTTTGGCTTTCACCAGGATGGCGAAGACTTCGGCGGGTCGGATGGCAAACAGTAGCTGAATATGAATTTTGTCCATTTATTTACTGCAGAGCTCGGCTTTAGAAGACCACGCTCATCTTCTGGCCATCGGATTCGAATTGGAGGATGCGATCGGAGATGACCAAAGCGTAGGCTTGGGTATTGGCAGCGACGTTCTGATCGAATCTGACCTTGATGTAGACGTCGATCGTTGAGTTCTTGAGGCGCTCGCTCTGCTTGGAGACGTCGAATACGAAGAGGGGCTGGAGATCCGTAAAGTCGGCGGGGGTGATGCCTGGATTGCTCACCAAATGATCCATGTTGAAGAATTTCCCACGGAAATCGGCAGCCTCCTTATACAGCCTGGAGACCTTCTGATTCGTGAAGGAGGCACGATGACCCACGGCAGGATATCTCTGAGAATTCAAAGTGACCCAGATATCATTCACACGACAATGGTCGAAGATGGCGGGGTTGGCTTCTTGATCGTTACTCTTATCGGTCTGGAAGGCGACGATCACCCATCGGGGTCTTTCGGGGCTGCTTCGGGTGGAAAGGCGCCAGTTGAATTCACGACTTTCGGGGACGCCGATCGAATCGCACTGCCTCATGCGGAAGCCAATATCTAGCTTCACTTTGCTGTCGATGGTCTTATAGAGGTGCAGCTTCTGCTCTTCGGAAGGCATCACGTGGGGAATGAACCATGAGAGATTGCTGATGACGATCTTACCAGGGTCGTTGATATTGGCAGCATCCCGGAAGATGGCGTCATTATCCGAGGCGCGGACGAGAGTGAGCTCATGCTTAAATCCATAGACAAGCTTTTCGTAGTCCTGGGCAAAGCCGAAGATATGCTTCAAGGGGATGGTGAAGGAGAAGGTTCCCTTATTGGCAGGATTAGCGATGACGTAGGCCTTCCGCGCTGCAAATCCCAGATTCTCGGCAGCAGCCTCTGCAGAGGTATCCTTCACCCATAACTGGTTTAGGCCCTGGGACTCGTCTGGATAGGTGAGTAGGCCCATCATGGTGGTGGCGACCCCAGGATCGTTCAAATGCTCGATCGTCTGCCCGGATAGCTTGTAGCTGATGGATTTGAAGAGGAACATCATCGCATTTTGGATGAGTGAGATGAGATTGGCATCGGCATACGCCGACCCATCATTCTTCTGGAGTCTTCCTTCCATCAAGGTAGCTCTCGGAGGGATGAAGGAAAAGATCCTGCGACTCGATGCTGAGGCGGATCTCGGTGCCGGACCTATTCAGCTGCGTCCCGGTGATGGGATGGTATTCAAAGAATTCGTACTCCTGGACGCTTTCGTCGAATGTCAGTCCTTCGGTGATAGTAAGCATATCAGCCATCATATATTTATTTATAGCGCTGGACGAAGTCGTGGATGGTTGCGATACCACCACCCGAGATGAGATTATTGAGGTGGGCCTGCTGCTGAGGGGTCCTTTTGGTCTTGGTGGCAGGTGCTGGGGACTTCTTGGGCTTCTTGCGAGTCACTCGATGAAGGACGTGGTCTACTGCCTTCGTCGCACCTTTCTCCAATCCCTTGATGGCTGCATTGGAAGTCGCGCTCACGGCCTTGCTTCCCAACGTCTTCGCAGCAGAAGAGGTGAATACTCGTCCGGCCAGACTGGCGATGGTATCGAATAATCCTCGCCCACCGACTACATATCTCCGGCGATATCCGTGATTCACTACTAAAGGCATTTATTTAGAGGAGCTTTCGATGCAGCGTCTGGTACTCTTTCCTGCTGATATGCTTGGCTTTCTTCATGGCGTCGAGGATGGCCACGATTTTATTGCGCACCCCATTATTCCCAGCCTTATAGGCAGCAGCGCAAAGATCGAGGCGATCCAGCAACTGGTCGAAGCATTTGGGAAGAAAGACGGTCTGGACCCTACTCCCATACTTATCTTGCTTATAGAGGTACGAGACGATCTCCTTCCACTTCTTGCTTTTGCTAGCCTTGGGGGTCTGCGAGACTGCAGAATTACCTTGATACATGGCATTCGATGCTCGTAGGATATCACCATAGGTATTCAGGTCGTCCGCCTCGAAATCTTCGGGATGCTTCATGACCATGAGCTCCCATAGACCGGGGGTACCCCTATAGCGCTCGTCATCGACGATGATGTCGTCACAATCGAAAGAGACGGGGAGACTCCCGATCATGATGGCGCCATCTTCCACTCGCAATCCAAAGGTATGATCGGCTTTGGGAGTCATACTGAACTGAAGGTAATGGATGGCTCTCGGACCGAGATTGGTAGTCAATGCTTGCCGCATGGGTAGTGGGTCGTCATCGCCTTCAGCAGCGGCAGAAGGAAGGGCAGGCATGGGGGCGGGTAGGGTGAGATCATCGATCTTTTTGGTGATCTGGGAAGCGGTCTCCTTTTGCGTCTCGACGACGGGCTTGAAGATATTGGAAAGATCGCGACTGAGTCCGATCTTATCCAGGCGATGCCGCATATCATTAGCCTGAATATTACGCTTGGTCTCCTGCAGGTCACTAGCAACCGCCTCACGCTGCTTAGGATCGATAATCTTGATAAACGTCATTTTATTTATAGCATCGCGAACGCTCCTAGGCGATGGATCGAACGCCCCTAGGCGATGGATTGAACGCCCCTAGGCGATGGATTGAACGCCCCTAGGCGTTGAGAGGTGATGGATCGAACGCTATGAGGCGTTGGAGCATTTGGGGGAGCAGAAGACTTCCATCCTATGCGCGATTTTATGATCGTACTCCCTTACCATCCGGACTTTCACGCCCGACCAGAGGGTGGTAAATTTGGGCATGGTAATAATCTCTTGGCAGATACGGTCCAAAGTCTTACCGCAAGCGATCGGAGATCCACACCGGCAACATGCCGTAGGAAATAGCCTCGAATGCCTCTTGCATTTATTGCTTGGCAATATGGAAGGGTATGTGCATTGATGGCCTCGAACCGGCCGTCTTGATGCAGCACTGGGGTCCGAGCGATGGCCGTTGGCGGGGATGGGAATTATAGGACCTTCCCTTGAAATCCAGGTCATTGATGCGATGAGCATACCTTTCGGCACCGCATCTGCTGTAGTCATATCCCAGGATCTCATCGTTAATAAGCACTCTCTCCCAGCGGTGCTTGCAACCAGGGGGTGGTCGTGAGGGCTTGGGGGCATTCTCCCGATCCAAGTCCCTCTGATTTTCGAGGAAAAATTCCTCCACCATTCTTTATCTTATACTCGATAGAACTCATCCAGATTGCATCGATACTTTCCATTCGTCTTGGGGCTCGTGAGATCGATGGTCATGAATCCGTGAGGCTTGCCCCAAGAGCGATTGCATAGGGTATCAAACTGAGCTGGGGTAAGATCACTGCAATGGTCCCGACGAATATGATCGCTATTCTTAGCATCCTGCTCGAAGAGTAAGATGAAGTTAGCATTCTCCCTGATCGATTGCGAGGGAGCTTGAAGTAATTTTGGCAGAGGTAGACGCAATCGACGTTATTATGACGTCCACGCACGTAGTAGTCTTCACACTTGCTCTGCTTGCTGAGCATCAAGTCGTCGAAGACCATGAGATTCTTGCGAGAAGAGGATCGGGTATGTCGGTCACCTGCTCGAAGAAGGAGGGCTAGATACCACTTGGTTTGGGCGGGGGCTTCATCATGTCCACCACGCCGATCAAGGAGTGCGGATAGCGATCCTTGATGGAAAGAAGCTCGCGGATATCGTCTTTCGAAAATCCTTTCCCCAGCGCTCGCTGCAGCAGCTGATAAATGGGTTGATGGAGCGATTTTCCGAAGACGTAGAGTCGATCGTAGTCGAGCCATCCGTCACGCAGGAGGAGGTTATTCAGCAGCGTCGTCTTGCCGCAGTCCGATTTTCCGATGATCAAAACTCGGACGAATCGCTGCGGGAGGAGAAAGTGATTATGCCTACCGGTGGTAGGCTCATCGTAGGTAAGGTCTTCAACGTCCATTTAACTTTATAAAATGACAATGTTCTGCTTGAAATGCCGAAAGCCCACCGATACGCTAGGGGCTCGCGAAGTGGTGGCAAGCAACGGGAGGCTGCGGAAGGTCGGAACCTGCGTCGTCTGTGCTCCCAGAAATCCCAATTTATAGGCGCCGGGCTCTGGAATAAGATGCTCAATCGCATGCCCGTGGAGATGCATTTACCGGGGCATAATTTCACCGGCCCAGGCACCAAGCTTCATAAGCGTCTGAAGGCAGATTGCACCCCCAAGCCCTGGTCCATGCCCATCAATCGCGTGGATAAGGCCTCCTATCATCACGATATCTGCTATGCTCAGCATCATGATACGGCCACCCGCAATTCCATCTGCGATAAGACCATGCTCAACGAGCTTGACGGCATTCAGCAGCCTACGGCCCGCGAGCGCATGGATCGAAGTATCGTCAGACACATCATCGCCACCAAGGCTCGATTTGGGCTGGGGATCAAGAAAAAAAAAGTGTGCTGGTCCGACAAGCTAGCCGATGAGCTCCATAAGCCCGTCCGTCGAAAGTTTGAGAAGAGGCGAGTGATGGTGGGTCGGGTGGATGATACCTGGGCGGCCGATCTCGTGGATATGAGCGCCTTCTCCCGGGATAATCGAGGCTTCAATACCTCTTGAGCATCATCGACGTCTTCTCCAAGTATGGTTGGTTGGTACCACTCAAAGATAAGAAAGGTGCGACTTTTCGAGATGCCTTCCGGATCGTCTTCAAGGATCGCAAGCCCGAGAAGCTATGGACCGATAAAGGCACGGAATTTTATAATCGTGAGATGAAAGATCTGCTGCAGAGGCATGGGATCGATCTCTACTCCACGGAGAATGAGGAGAAATCGAGCGTGGTTGAGCGCTGGAATCGAACCATGAAGGAGAAGATGTTCAAGTACTTCTCAGCCAAAAACATGCGCACCTACCTCCCCATCTTGGAGGATTTCATCCGCCAGTATAATACCACCAAGCATCGATCCATCAAGACGACTCCCACCGATGCCAGCAAGAAAGAGCACGAGGCTAAGGTCTTCTGGAATCTTTACGGAGATCTCGAACCCATGAAGCCTCATCGATTCGACGTCGGTGATAAAGTCCGAATCACGAAGAAGAAGGGCACTTTCGACAAGGGATATACTCCGCGCTGGACCGAGGAAGTCTTCACCATCTTTCAGACCATAGCGACGCAGCCACCAACCTATCGCCTCAAGGATTTTCATGATGAGGAGATCCAGGGAACCTTCTACGAGCCCGAGCTCCAGCGCACCGATCAGGAAGTCTATCGCATCGAAGATATCCTGCGTCGACGAACCAAGGATGGGGCGAAGGAAATCTTCGTGAAGTGGTTGGGCTATCCAGCATCTTTCAATTCATGGGTCAGAGTCCGACTGGCAATAACCAGTAGTCTTTCCGGTCCCTCGAAAGATAGAGACCAGAAAGGCTGTGAAGCTATCCGTGGTGAGACGTGATCTTTTTATCCATGGCTTCGATCCTTCCTTGCATCGCACTGACCGCCTCCTGCCAATTTTTAGCATACCATCCATTGGTGACCGGCTCGTCTGCTCGGGTCCCTTCTGGCAGATTGAGGATCGCATGCCCTTGCATATTGATATCCCCTTCCATCTTACCACCTGCCATGGGTAGGCACTTTGCCATATATTTCTCAATGCGGTCGAAGCGTTTCTTTTCTCCCTCGAGAGCTTTCTGGGTAGCACCAACCTCAGCCTCTAGGTCATCGATACTTTTCATACTTTCTTTCAGCTGCTGAGTGACCCATTTCTTCGTCACGGCGTCCGAGCTACCCGCGGTAATCCAAGACTGGTGATGCGATGATCGCTCATATTGAGATCCTGAAGCATCCGCCATACTGGCATGCGCTTCCTCGAGTGAGATCCAAATTTATCCATTTATCTATAGGTCGAAGATGACCTCCTCGAGCGTCCGACCTTCCGAAAGAAGCTTCAAGACGTGCAAGCAAAAGTGCCCACAGACCACGTCGCCGCGCCGCTGGATTTCATCAGTATTATATCGAATCTCCGGCCGCAGATAGTCGACGATCTCGTTGGGTGGGGGTAGGCCGTAGGGATCGAAGTAAACTTTGAGTCCTCCATGCTTATGCCAGCACGTCCAGTGCGTGCCAGGGCCATCGCGATCGTCGTGATTTAAGATTCGATGGGGCGTGGGGTGGGTGGGTGGTAAGGAATTGCGCATGAATACCCCTCTGAAATGGGGTATATGAAGATCTCTGGCAGCTTCCTCCAAATCTAGATTCGAGAGGGGTTTGTGGGGGAGGAGGATGCTGTGCACTCGTATGTTGCTCATTTATCTAAGTATGGTCAGTCTGGATGGGCACCCGCACCCGTCAGAGCCTACTAAGGAGGGATGGGCATCCGCACCCGTCAGAGTCTGCTTAGTGCAGAGGGGCTTAGCCATGGGTGATTCGATAGACTCCATGAGCAAGGGTGCTGATGCCATCGGGGAGGATGTGACGCTTATCGTCTTTGGCGGAGAGAGCGATCTTGTTGATCTGCTCGGCGTAGATCTGATGGAGATGGCTCCGGAGGATATTCATCGGTCGATGGATTTCTTGCTGAGTGGTGAGGCATCGCTTGTAGCCCTCGAAGGCGATGCTGCGCTCGCGGACGCTCTTGGTGACTCCCTTCGCCTTCTTGGTGATCTCACCATCATCCACCTTGAAAGCGTATAGCTTCGCTCGGAGCCCCACGAATTCGGTCATAGCCTTGCCAGCGCATTCGTCCTTGAATTTTCCGAGGATCTTCTTATTCACGTCAGTGGGGATGCGAGAGGAATGCTCGTCCGGGTAGTTGGACGTATCGAATTTTTCCTGAACGTGTGGAGCGATATCCTGGTAGAAGTCGTCGGTCTGGATCTCATAGGCCAAGCTGTCTGTGTCGGTGAAGAGAAGCCTGGCCTTATCACCGTACGTCTTCCTCATGAATCCATAGTGGAAATCATACATGAGAAGCTTCGAAATATCCAAGATGCAGGCTCCTAGATAGACTTGCTTATCGAATTTCAGCTTGGTCTTCTTCATGTGGACGGCTGCTAGATTCTCGGTGAAGACCACCCGACGTTGGAAGGTAGGATTGGCCTCGAGCTTCAAGGCCTGCTTCTCCGTGGTGACCAATCTGACGTCTACACGCTTCCGGATATTCCCCATGGTCTTACCGAAGACCGAATAATTCATGAGTTTGAAGAAATCCTTCTCAGAGTCGGTCTTGGCCTTGGCGCGGAGAGCGGTATTCAGGTCGATATATTTCTTCAGCCATGGGGATTGCCTGAACCTGATGATCCGATGGACTTTGGCGAGCTTCATTCCCCTCTCCCGATACATCTTCAGATTTCGATAGTGGATGACGTATTTCTCACGCTTGCCAAGATGAGGCACCAGCTTGCGGACTTTGTCGATCTCTACGGTCTCGGGCGCGAGAGGGTAGTCGTTGTGGGCGTCGTGAAGATCCTGAGGATATTCGAGATCGCATTCTACCATGGCGCCATATTCGTGGTCATCGGGATATTCCAAGATCTCATCGATCTCCTCCGGCTCCACCCATTCGAAATCTCCTGTGGGGAGAGGCTGTGACATCGCCCATCCGTAAAGATTATTGGCGTCGAGGTAGGTGAGATGCTTGGTGGGCTGAGAGGCGTCCTACATGCTCATGTAGGGATTATTAGCCCGAGCGTGGCGATGGGAGATCATGGCGACCCCTCCTCTGGTGCCCCTCTCGAACATTAGCAGCATGTCTGGATCGGAGAGAAGCTCCAATCTTTGTCCACTGGTTTTTAGGGCGGCGTCGTAGGACAATCCAGGTGATGTGAAGTAGTGTGCAGGATCAAGCCCGTAGTGAGTCTGGCATATATCCCTGAAATTCTCGAAGATGTCGGTGAGTAGCAAGACGTCGGTTTCTAGGTAGAGATTATGATAATCTCGTAAAGTCTTGCATTCGAAGGTCTCCCAAACCTTCTGAGAGTGCGCGTAGTCTTCGTCGGTGATGTCCTCCCCGGAAAGTGTGCGGTAGAAGGCTTCCTTGGGTGGAAGCTGAGTCTCTTCCAGCTTAGCCTCTCCATCCATATAATCGTATGGAAAAACTCCCTTCCGAATCATCAGCTCATGACGATCGCCAAATCTCGCCTTCATGGTCTTGAATTGGTCGGGGTGAGATTCTTGGCTCCAAATTTATCCATTTATCTATAGGTCGAAGATGACCTCCTCGAGCGTCCGACCTTCCGAAAGAAGCTTCAAGACGTGCAAACAAAAGTGCCCACAGACCACGTCGCCGCGCCGCTTGATTTCATCGGTATTATATCGAATCTCCGGCCGCAGATAGTCGACGATCTCGTTGGGTGGGGGTAGGCCGTAGGATCGAAGTAAACTTTGAGTGCTCCATGCTTATGCCAGCATGTCCAGTGCGTGCCAGGGCCATCGCGATCGTCGTGATTTAAGATGCCGCATTCGATGGGGCGCGGGGTGGGTGGTAAGGAATTGCGCATGAATACCCCTCTGAAATTGGGGATATGAAGATCTTTGGCAGATTCCTCCAAATCTAGATTCGAGAGGGGTTTGTGGGGGAGGAGGATGCTGTGCACTCGTATGTTGCTCTTTTATCTAAGTATGGTCAGTCTGGATGGGCACCCGCACCCGTCAGAGTCTACTAAGGAGGGATGGGCATCCGCACCCGTCAGAGTCTGCTAAGTGCAGAGGGGCTTAGCCATGGTCGATTCGATAGTCTCCATGAGCAAGGGTGCTGATGCCATCGGGGAGGATGTGACGCTTATCGTCTTTGGCGGAGAGAGCGATCTCGTTGATCTGCTCGGCGTAGATCTGATGGAGATGGCTCCGGAGGATATTCATCGGTCGATGGATTTCTTGCTGAGTGGTGAGGCATCGCTTGTAGTCCTCGAAGGCGATGCTGCGCTCGCGGACGCTCTTGGCGACTCCCTTCGCCTTCTTGGTGATCTCACCATCATCAACCTTGAAAGCGTATAGCTTCGCTCGGAGCCCCACGAATTCGGTCATAGCCTTGCCAGCGCATTCGTCCTTGAATTTTCCGAGTATCTTATTATTCACGCCAGTGGGGATGCCAGAGGAATGCTCGTCCGGGTAGTTGGACGTATCGAATTTTTCCTGAACGTGTGGAGCGATATCCTGGTAGAAGTCGTCGGTCTGGATCTCATAGGCCAAGTTGTCTGTGTCGGTGAAGAGAAGCCGGGCCTTATCACCGTACGTCTTCCTCATGAATCCATAGTGGAAATCATACATGAGAAGCTTCGAAATATCCAAGATGCAGGCTCCTAGATAGACTGGCTTATCGAATTTCAGCTTGGTCTTCTTCATGTGGACGGCTGCTAGATTCTCGGTGAAGACCACCCGACGTTCGAAGTTAGGCTTGGCCTCGAGCTTCAAGGCCTGCTTCTCGGTGGTGACCAATCTGACGTATACACGCTTCCGGATATTCTCCATGGTTTTACCGAAGACCGAATTACTCATGAGTTTGAAGAAATCCTTCTCAGAGTCGGTCTTGGCCTTGGCACTGAGAGCGGTATTTAGGTCGATATATTTCTTGAGCCATGGGGATTGTCTGAACCTGATGATCCGATGGACTTTGGCGAGCTTCATTCCCCTCTCCCGATACATCTTCAGATTTCGATAGTGGA
>MJUU01074493.1:75261-86482 GCA_002080025.1 Modiolus philippinarum
GTACTTTCAGCTTCTTCTTGCTGAAGACTTCCTTTCGGGTATATTTACGGGTGGTTTTCTCCTCGATGAGCTTCACCAAGGCCTCCTTACTTTTCCTGCTGATCCCCCTCAGACCCTCATCCTTAGCTATTTGACGGAGGGTCTTTATGGTCTCTTTAACCTCCATCTTGCCCTCGACGGGAATGGTCTCCTCTTCTTTCGTCTCGCGTGGTTGCCTATCATGTCTCCAGCAGAGACCATCCTTCCCGGGCTTGCTCTTGCAGAACTGCCCCCTCTTCCTCTTGAGTGGGTAGCTGTAGGTGGTCTTCAGCTCCCTTGGTTGATGCTCAAATCGCTGGACTTGCTCCATCCCAAATTTTTTACACTGCTGGGTGTGCTCATCCATCTGCACCAGGTTGGGGGCATTGCAGCACTGATGCTGCCTTTTGGAGCGAGTGGGGGTGGGGGTGCTTTCCTCCAAATCTTCCTCGTTCTCCAGAAAGAAATCCTGGAACTGATCCATCTTATTTCTTCTGGATGCCATATCTTTATTTATTTCAATCTCGGACGTAGGCACACCTCTCTTTAAGGTGTCCTGTAGAGACTGACTTATGCTCCATGCGAAAGACATAATTCTTGTATTTACCCTATGATCAATAGGAATGCCGTCCGTTTGCATTTTGCCCTCGAGGTAGGGATTTTTATGCAGGATTTTGCATGAGTGCGGCAGAATCCCCCTTTTGGTACTACTGACACCATAGAGGGTGTCGATTTCTATGAAGGATTACCTAACCTTGATATTTTGAATCCGAACGAGAGACACTTAGTCATCACCGACGACTTAATGGCAGACGACGACCGGATTGCTTTTCTGTACACCAAGAAGAGTCATCATCGAAACATCAGTGTGATGTATATCGTACAGAATTTATTTCATCAAGGAAAACATCATAGAACCATCAGTTTGAATGCTCATTACATGGTGGTCTTTAAAAATCCAAGAGATGCCTCACAGATTCACAGTTTAGCTCAACAGATGTTTCCTAGAAATCCCAGTTTTTTGTAGGAAGCTTTTGCAGCTGCTACTTCTGAACCTCATGGATACTTGTTATTGGATACGAAACAAGAAACGCCCGACAAACTCCGTGTCAGAAGTCACATTTTCCCCGGTGTAAAGCAAATCCCCTACGAAGATGAATAAAAGAACATGCAACGACAAATCATGTCAGTTGAATTCCAACTCTCGAACGCACGCCATACCGTGTATCTACGTCGTTATTCCAACTGAAATGAAGACATATGTGAAAGAAAAAGAAGAACCCAAACCTGGTTATCGGAAAATTCTTCCTAAACAACCTATCCAAACCCTGGATCCAACACCTGAGAAAAGATTGAAGAATCGAAACCTAGATATCGAAAAATTCTTCTTAAATCGCCTAGAAACCGTTTGGAAGGATCGAAACCTAGATATCAGCGGAAAATCCGGCCAAATTTATTTTTTCACAAACACCCTGGATCTAAGACCAAAGAAAAAGTTAGAAGAATGTCAGGAAATAAATAAACGTCCTGAATTTGCCAAAAAGAGATAAATTTCTGAAGCGTGCACCAAATTGGCCGAACTGAACAAACAGGTGAAGAAAGATCGCAAAAAATACAAAAAGAGAATTCTGCAAAGAAAGTCGACACCACAACAAACCCCTATTGAACTTTGATATAAAAAAAGGAAAAACAAAAGAAGAAGAAAGAAGGAAAAAAATAGGTTAATGCAGCCTATCTATCGTGATAGCCAGTCACAAGCCTGGAGAAATCAGAGTGACCTTTGTGAATATATTACAACAAATGATCTCAGATACTACAACAATAAGGTTCAGGTAATGGGTTACGATTAGGTCACTGGTTAATAAATTGCATTATTAAAAAGTTAGAGTTCAAATCCAAATGGACAAATATAATTAATCACATACCCCTAAATTTATATTTCACAAAGGTAGAATTCACATATAAAGTTTGTTAGAGCTTAGTTTAGTTAGTAGAGTTATAGATACTTAAGGCAGGGGTAAGTGTTTTGGTTCGAAAAACAGGGTTCTACATTATTAGGAATCAGATTTACAGCTATGATATAAGATAATATTATATTTTGTCTATGGTTAGATGTTACTTGTGTTAGGGTAAAAACTACTTTCCTCAGAATAGTTAGTTATGGTTATGGGTTAGGTTATCATTATAAGTTCCAGTGTTATTGTTGGACGTCACCATTGGGGTTAGAGTTACAGAGAGTTTATAATTAGTATCATAATAGATCATTAGGAATCATTTTATCATATGATTAGTATTTACCCTTAAGATGAGGGCTAGAGTTACGGTAAGGGTTTACAAATGTTAAATAATGTGAGGGTTAAAGACATCAGTATCATTAAATACATCAGATGGATAACCGTTTGGTTTATTATACCATCATTCAGACTAAGGTTCATTGAGGTCAAAGTTAGGGTTAAAGTCTAGTACTTACGGTTAAAGTTAGGTTTCAGGGATATAATTAATAAGGATTCAGTTTATGAACTGTTCAGCAACAAATTAAGGTTTAGCCCATAATACTAAAGTTACATCAAAACTAAATTAACCCTCAAGTATAAACTCATTTACATATTAACTAGATATATTTTTATGGAAATAGTCTTTCATTTCCCTTTGAGTTCCAACAGATTGCAAATGGTTATAGTTCCATCAACTTACAGATAAGCCAATAACAGGAGATGTAGATCTATCATTCCGAAAGTAATCATTTCTGAAACAAAAAGTGGATTGAAAGCGTACATAATGTTAGTCCATGGGCTGGAATAACCCCCCTCACTTCCCAACCCCNCCATTTTTTTAAGTCCGCATACATCCCCTCTTCAAAATAAAACATGTTAACACGAGCATAACCTGTACGCACTGGTGGAACAGGGCCCGTAGACCCATCTACTCAAATTTTGGAAAATTTCGTTTTTCGTTCAAGTTTTTCTTTCAGTTGCTTCAAAATGTTGACCAAATGCTTCCCAGTTATAAAAACGATGTATCAAATGATTGCTTATTGTATGAGCTTTACAAAGAACCCAAATTTTTACTATTTCTGTGCCCTATACGTTCCATAGCGCCATTAAACGTACCCCTACCCCTATGAAATATTGAGGAAAATTTAGATATTTTCATTGAAATTGCGTAAGTTTGATGGTCTAAAGAACCCGAAGTACATCTCGATTCCCGATTCTGAAAATTGTTTTAGTTTTTCAATCTATTTTCTTGAATATAAAACATGTTAACATATTTTTAATGACCAAAGTTTTTTTCAAATAAATAGATCTTTGAATATTTCCGATTTTGATTAAGTTTTGTCATTCTTTTTCCCAATATTACTTTTTAATAAACAAATATCATTTAAAGTATGTATCAAATGAAAGCTTATTATATTTGCTTTACAACTATTACAAATAATGGCCATTCTTATGTGATATAAACCTCATACATCAATAAAATTAACCCCTACCCAAACAAATTTACTGTAAAATTGTCAATTTTTTGTCTATGTTCGCATAAAAATAACCGGAACACTCAAAATGTGTGTTGTACATGACAATGTTTCATAAATTATACCATGATTTCGTATTTTAACAGCCATTTGCTGATTTAAACTCAATATTTTGCCTGAAATTGATGAAAAATGGGAATTTTCAACATTTCAGATTTGACCAAATTTCACTGTTAAATCGTTATATATGCCAAATTTGTGGGATATATCTGCAGATGTGCCAATTAATTATTCTAAGCGATACATTAGATGTCTGAAAACAATGTTGATAAAAAGAAGAAGTCTTTGATGTGACTCAAAATAACGAATATTCTTTCCCCTACCCCAACAAATTTTCCTTAAAATTGTCAATTTTTTGTCAATGTTCGATACAAATTAACTCAAACACGAAAAATGTGTGTTGTATATGACAAAGTTTCATATCTTATACCATGATTTCGTATCTAAACAGCCATTAGTTGACTTAAACTCAATATTTTGCCTGAAATTGATGAACAAGAGGCTCTCAAGAGCCGGTATCGCTCACCTGGGTCATGCTGACACAATAAGTCAAAATAATCACAACGTTTAAGGCTCTCATTTTCAAATTTGTTTATTGACTGTTTAAGGGTCTCATTTTGAAGTTTGCTGATGTTATATGATCCAAAATTAAACTATGTTCCCCACTAGCAGCTGTTTTTGATGGGGCGAAGACCAACTGTCACCTTTCTTGAAAAAGACCATGTAAGGATAATTGTGCCTCACTTTGGTTCCGATTGGCATAGTATTTTCAGAGGAGATCTTTAAACGATTTCCCATGGGGTCCAAGGTTATACAATGTTCCCCGCTGACTGCCATCTTGGATGCTATACGGACATGCCAGACACATTTTATGAAGGGGACCAAGTAAGGACCATTGTGACTAAGTGTGATTCTAATTGGCCATGAACTTTCAGAAGAGAAAATCTATGAATATGTTTCGCTATAGGGTCCAATGTTAAAAACACGTTCTCTCCTGCAGCCATCTAGGATATAATGTGGACTTGCTGAACACATTTTTAAAAGGGGCCACCTAAGGACCATTGTGACTAAGTTTGGTTCCAATTGGCCCAGTATTTATAGAGGAGAAGATTTTTGCAATATTGTCCAATTTTGGACAAAGTTCCCCGCTGGCGGACATCTTGGATGACGTGCAGACTTGCCGGACAAACTTTTTAAAGGGGACCACCGAAGGACTATTTTGACCAAGTTTGGTTCCAATTGGCGCAGTGGTTTCAGAGAAGATCTTTGAATGTTTTCCTATAGGTTCAATGTTAAACCGCGTTCCTGCTGACGGCCATCTTTGATATGATACGGACTTGCCAGACATTTCTTAAAAAGGGGCCACCTAAGGACCATTGTGCCCAAGTTTGGTTCCAATTGGCCCAGCGGTTTCAGAGAAGATGTTTGAATGAAAAGTTTATGATAGACAGACCACTGACACAGTGATGGCAAGGCATAGCCATGCAGGTCAGTTATAAAGTTATGCAGGCAATGAAGTTAAGATGCTACTTCAATATTTATCTGGGAGAGATGTTTGCAAGGTAGGCAAACAAAAATTACCAAGGCATAGCCATGCAGGTCAGTTAGAAAGTTAAGCAGACATTGAAGGTAAGATGCTACTTCAGTATTTATCTGGGAATGATATTTCCATGGTGGGCAAACATTGACTGATTGGGACTTACAACATGTATTAATATACAATTATTATTAATTTGTGAAATAAGTATAGTTTATGAAAGTATTTTTGCAAAAAAATGTAAAAATTTGTACAAAAAACACTTTTTTGCTCTTGATTATGTAACAAATAATTATTTTTGATAAAGAGATAGCAGCGAATTTTTCTAAAAGTTAAAAGAGAAAAGTAAAGTAAAGAAGATTTGAAAACAGATTTTAAAGGGAAATAACCCATAACCATATGCCATTGAATTTACACTTCACCTCTATCTGTTAGAGTTTTGAAATAAAAAATAAAAAAGGCTTAAATTTTGAAAATTTTACGGAAATAGGGCTGTAACTCTGAGGCGAGTTTTTCGATTTTCTTCAAAATTGCAGGGTAGATAGATCTCATCATTCTGAACAATTTTACCTCATGTCAGATTTTTGATATCTGCATCGGTTTTTGAGTTATTGGCTAAAATCTGCAATTTACCCCTAGATTCTATTTTTAGCACCGGCGGCTGTTTTTCATCGGATCATAATAAAATGAGGATCGTTTGTACAGGACATGTCATAGATGATTACTATAAAGTTTCAAACTAATCCCTCCAGTAGTTTCAGAGAAGATTTTTTTAAAGTGAGCTAACGACGGACGGAAGGACGGACGACGGACGGACGACGGACGCCAAGTGATGGCAAAAGCTCACCCTTGCATAGCCAGGTGAGCTAAAAATGTGAATTTTCAACATTTCAGATTTGCCCAAATTTCACTGTTGAATCGTTATATATGCCAAATCTGGAGAATATATCTGTAAATATGCCAATTTATTGTTCTTAGCGATACATTACATGTCTGAAAACATTTCGAACATTGTATCACAACTGATAAGTTAGGCATAAAAACTAGATCAAATGACGAGGGTTGTTTATCTGAAAGGAATTGACAGCCTAAAATTGTCATTTTCGCTATTTTTTTGCAGGAGGAGGGGTACATTTTTTGTATCCTCGGGTCATAAAAATGGCCGTAAAGTGCCCAAACTTGAGTTCATTGTAAAGGATATTAAATTAGCTTTAATTTGGTACCAAATTTCAGTACATATTACTTATCATTAAATAATAATGGAGCTTAAAAGATGAAACTTAGGTTAAAACGAAAATACAAGAGTTTTTCGTGGTGTACTAAAAAAGTGGCCCTATACTGTCCATGCGTGAAGGTTATGTTTGCGTTAACATGTTTTATTTTGAAGAGGGGATATAGGAGGACTGCAAAAATCGGTCTAGATGGGAAGGGGGGTGCACGGAAAGTGATTTCAGCCCATGGCCTTTATTGACCAATCAAATTGCAGGAAATTCAACCAATCAGAAGCCTCCATTTCCAATGGATTGACCAATCAAATTGCAGGAAATTCAACCAATCAGAAGTCGTCTTACAAAATGAAGCAACCAATCACAGCCATCGACACAAATGATTTTGAGTATAAAGACGCAATCGACCGGCCTCTTTAGTTAGACTACCATTCTGCCGACCAGAAATTAAAATGTTCGCATTTGACAAATGCCCAAAGACGTACACCGAAAAGCGGAGTTTACAACGACACGCGAAGAGCAACTCAGAGAATAATTAAAAAATACAGCTGTACCAAGTGTGAGAAACAGATTGACCGCGAAGACAACAAAAGAAGGCATGAACATTCCCATGATTACACGTTAAGATGTGATGTCTGTGGTCAGTTCTTTAATGACCAATATAGCCTCAAACGTCACCATGGTATACACGAAAGACCAGGTGCCAAACCTACGAAGCTAATGATGATGATGAACAGACCCAACACATCACAATCTGGAAAAGGTGATTAACCATCTACTAGGCAACCTGAAATGAAAACATCAAGAAAATACCAATCGACCCATCAGCGAAGAATGTTACCTCACCACCAACCGATGAGGATCCTACCAAACCAAACATCTTGCCTGAAGATCGTGACACTCGACAGTTGTACCTAGAAAACTGACCAAGCATTCGAAGCGCACAACATACTGCAAATCTTATACAGGATAGATACAACTTCGTTTTGGACAACAGCTCTCTACCAAACATTCCAGAGAAATGATGGGAAATCTTTTATCAACAAATTTCTGCCTTTAAGATTAAACTATCTTTTGGATATATTTTGCGGAATTTAGAAACGATGAATTGAGATACTATCATGCCAGCCAGAATAACACCAGATTTTTGGATGTACCCGTGCTAATAAAGAACAAAGAGGATCTTCATCGGCTAATCGAAGAAATTGATCGACAGGATCTCCTGGAGTATGTGCGGCAACAAAGACCTAACACCAAATGGACAATACATCTACCTACTAATATGACATTCTATATCAACAAAATCAAAATGCTCCCAATAGCTTAAAAATGAATAGGACGGAGGCAGGGTAATGCGGCCTTTCCCGTTGGATAGCCAGTCACAAACCTGGATAAACGCAGAATGATCTCCAAGAAACGAGGAAGTAATGTCATCCGCCTTAGCGGTTAGGTTATGGAAAAAGGGGAAAATAACTTTGATTATTAAAAAAGTATTAAATTCAAAATAGATTTTAAAAAATAAATAAAAAATAATTAAGAATAAATGAATATAGTAGTGATTGCAACTAAAGTTAGAGATAAAAAAGAGATAACTCTAATGATTAGAGAATATTACAATAACATTCGAAAAATAATAAATGAATATAAAGTTGTCATAGCAACTAAAGTTAGAGACTAAAAGGAGGTAACTCTAATAATAAGAGAATATTTAAATTACATTCGAAAATTAAATAATGAATATAGAGTTGTCATAGCAACTAGGGGTTAGAGTTAGAAGTTGGATGAAAGGGGATAACATGAGAATATTAAAATAATATTCGAAATTGAATAATGAATGAATATAGAGTTGTCATAGGAACTTGGGTTAGTGTTAAGGCTTGAGTTAGGGAGATAACTTCAATAGCTACAGAATACTTGAATAACGTTCGAAAAAATAAATGAATGTTGAGTTGTCATAGCAACTAAAGATAGAGATAAAAAAGGAGATATCTACAATGATTTGAGAATATTAGAATAACATTCGAAAATAAAATAATAAATGAATATAGAGTTTTTATAAAAGCTTAGGTAAAAGTTAGAGGTTGGATAAAGGGGGATAACTTAAATAGTTTGAAAATATTAGAATAGAACTAAATATTATGGAGGTATGGAAAAAATGCAAAAAGAATGGTTAGGGTTAGTCGTGAACAAAGACAACAAAATCAGAAAACGAATGTATAAGAATTGAGAGAACACACAATGATGCATACAAAAAGTAACACGATTAGGGTTTAGGATTAAGGTTAGGATTAGTGTAAGTATAAGGCTAAAAGTTCAGGTTAGGTCACTGGGTAAAAAGAGACAAGCACAAATAAAATAGTTAGGGTTGGGGTAAAAGAACACAAAATAAAAGCTTGGGTTAGGTTGGGGTTGAATAGTGTAAGTCATAACATATCTGAATGAAAAACAGCCAATTAAAGATTGCAACCCCCCGCTCCCTCTTTTTGGACCCCCTCCCCTTGCAAAAAAAGACAAGTGTTTTTGAAACTAAATTAATCATCGTAACTGTAAAACACCAAAAAGATATGGTTGCTAGGTAGAATTCCAAAAAATAATGGATCTTTGAGAGTTTCAGGAACTTTACCAAGATTTTTGCAACCCGACTGTTGAAAATCATCATTTTTACTGTAAGGAATTGAAAGAGATATGGTTGCTAGATAGGATTCCAAAAAATAATGAGTCTTTGAGAGTTTCAGGAAATTTACCAAACTTAGAATCAAAGATTTTTGCAATCTGACTATGTAAAATGATCACTGATACGATAAGGCATCAAAAAAGATATGGTTGCTAGGTAAATTTCCAAAAAGAAATCGGTCTTTGAGAGTTGCAGAAAATTGACCAAAATTAGAATCAGTTTTTTGCACTCTGATTATTGAAAATGATCTTCACTACTGTAAGGAATTGAAAAAGATATGGTTGTTAAGTACAATTCCAAAAGACAGTAGGTCTTTGAGCGTTTCAGGAAATTTACCCCAAAAAAATCAAAGATTTTTACAATCTGACTATTGAAAATTATCATTGAAACTATAAGGCATCCAAAAAGATATGGTTTCTAGGAAAAATTCCAAAAAGTAATTGGTCTTTGGGGGTTTCATGATATTTACCAAATGAGAATCAAAGATTCTTGCAACCTGACAGTTGAAATTCATCCTTATAACTCTAAATAATTAAAAAAGATATGGTTGCTAAGTAGAATTCCAAAACATAACGGGTCTTTGAGAGTTTCAGGAAATTTACCAAAATTAGAATAAAAGTTTTTTGCAATCTGACCATCGTAAATAATTATTAAATCTAAAAGGCATCAAAAAGATATGGTTGCTAGGTAAAATTCCCCAAAATAATGGGTCTTTGAGAGTTTCAGGAAATTTACCAAAATTAGAATCTAAGATTCTTGCAACATGACAGTCGAAATACATCCTTATAACTCTAAATAATTGAAAAAGATGTGGTTGCTAGGTAGAATTCCAAAAAAATAATGGGTCTTTGAGAGTTACAGGAACTTTACCAAAATTAGAATCAAGGTTTTTTGCAATCCGACCATTGAAAATGATCATTTAAACTATAAGGCATCAAAAAGATATGGTTGCTAGGTAAAATTCAAAAAAAAAATTGGTCTTTGAAAGTTTCAGGAAATTTACCAAAATTAGAATCATATTTTTGAAATCCTAGTGTTCATACTAGCTGATGACATTAAAAAAGTTGCTTAATTATAAAACTTCATGTTGGAATATCAAAAATTATTAGTCTTTGACATTTTCAGGAAATTTGCCAAATTTGGCACCGGGGTCTAAATTCCAAAAGCTTAGAACGTATTCAAAGAGCAATTCAAATAATTCCTCATGAAAATATAAACCACAAAATCGAAATTATACATAGAGTTCCAGTCGTTCTGATGAGTAATAATTGTTTAACATCTTTTTGGCCCCTTAAGGGCAAGCCCCCAGGGATCATACCAAAAGTCCGCCATCATCAGTAAATGAGATGCATATAATTGAACTTGCATACAAAGTTTCAGCTTCCAAACATGAATACTTAAGAAGATTTCATTTATTACTGGATATCTCGAAATACATTTTCGCTTATTTTTCCGCCCTGAGGGCAAATTTCAAAATTCCGAAACCTTCGGCACAGACAACTTTTATAGTGTTACTTATACCCTTATTACAAGGTTTCTGCGATTTAAGGTGTAAGAGGAGTTCCAGCGGAATCAATTTTTTCGTTTTTTGGACCCCTAGAGGCCATGCCCTGAGGGGTCATACCAAAGTTCCGACACCCTCTGTGAAGTTGCTACATAATATGTGAGTCGATTCCAGAGTTTTAACTTTCTAGCCCAAATGGCCTTGGAAATTTCTTCAATTATTGGATATCGCGAAAATTCGTTTTCGCCCACAATTTGCCCCTAGGGCGTTTGACCTTAATTCCGAATCCACAGTGCGCTACTTCTGATCATACTCTAGTATGGTGCCAAGTTTCAAATTTGTATCTCTTATAATTCTAGAGCTATCGGGGAGTATTACAAACGTACGTACGTACGTAAATACGTACGGACGGACGGACTGTATTACATAACCCCCCGCTTTCGCTAAGCGGGGAGATAACAAAGACATTACTGGTTATCTAACAACACAACAGCAAAAGGTTAAGATCTAAGGTTAATGTTGAGGTCTAAAGAATAGGGTAAGAATTACGGTTGGTTAGGGTTTAGGGTTTTGACTAGGGTTAAGCACCGGTATCTATCTCATTTGCATATATAGTTCAGAATAGAGGCAAGCCCTAAAGCCTAAATGAAAGAGACACATGTGGCGAGACCAAATTTCACCAAGAAAACCATCTTTGATAGGACAATACATAGCCCGAAATAAGGCGAGGCCA
>MJUU01074495.1:1096-12827 GCA_002080025.1 Modiolus philippinarum
TCAGTCGCCTATGTTTGTAAACATCAATACACGTGATATAAAATAAGTCCAACTCTAATTTCTCTAAATTGATTATGTATTGGTTAAATTCTCTTTCTTAGCTTAATTTTATCTTGAAACTATTATTATGCCTATCTATATTTCAGCTAGTGCCACTTCTTTTGCCTTTGTATTTAAAAAAAATGATCTTGTGAAGACTCGCGTGTACAGCTTGAATATGTGCTGCTGTACACGCGACTCTCCATTACAAAATCACTTAAAGTAAATGAGTTTTTAAATTTTTGAAGAATTGATCTGAACGCATATGAATAAGTTGGTAAACTTCCCGGGGTAAACTTCTTCAATGGTGACTAAACTTTTCAATTGGAATAAACTTGTCCGTCCGAAAGACAATCAACCGTAAATGCATTACAAAAGCAGTCATCCGTAAGTGAGCTCATGTTATCGTAATAAATATACACGTGTAATGTGTGCGTGTGTGCTTTTACTTACGTTTGTCTGTGTTGTTGTTGTTTTTTTCTTTATTTTATAATTTTTTTTTTCACATATTATTTTTTTTCTTTCCAATTTGGGATAAGGGGAAAACTATTATTAAAGTTTTGTAACTAATACTAGTTTAAATGTTTAAAACATTTAGTTATTCCCTTTAAATATTACATGTTTTATATTTTGTGTTTATTTGCCAGAACATCTTTTCTTATATATATCTTGAATGAGTAGCAAGAGATATATACATTTATTTTTGTTTTTGTTCTTGTTTTTCTTTATTTTATTTTATTTATTTATTTTTCATATTTTTTTTAGTTTTTTTCCAACTAGGGACACATGGTAAATCACTCATGATTAAATTTTTTAGCTAATACGAAATCAAAACTTACTACTCTCTTTAAGTTTGTCTATAATATAAATCATTTTGTTATTCCTTTTAATTATTAATTTATTATTTTTTGTTTGCCCGATCATTTTTTCTCTTTTTCAGATAATACTATTTTATATATAATTTCGTTCTTTTTTTTCCATTGTCATATGTAGTAATTAATCATATATGTCATTATCTATTTAAATGGAACACTATTCTTGACATTTTTTTTTCACTATTCATGATGATGATGTATATGTATATAGGTTGTAAATGGTACTGTTTTAATGATGGCATTTAATTCACTTGGAATCGAGGGACAATTTGTTTTTTAAATGTCATTTCAACAATTTCCCATTTTTTTTCATCCAATATAGATTAAAGGTCATGTGCCATTTTTGTCTTTTTTTCATATTTTTCATATTTATCAGTTTGATCTTTTATTGTTTTCCTCCATATCTTACGTTTGTGGTTGGTGGTGTGTGTGTCAACAATGTATTTATGGGTACTTTTGTGAATTGCTACTTTGGCTGTTCTGTTCATTGTTTACTTATTCTGTTGCCAAATGGTTAATAGTTTAGAGGATTACAGAGCGGCCATTGGGGCATTTCATAATCGTATGGTGAAACGACTTGGACTCATCAAAATATTTAAAGATTCATTTAGAGATATATTACTGACTAACCTGAAATGCTCGCTCTTCTTTATCTTCATGATTGTCCTTCAAAGTGTTAATCCTAATGTAAATATTTTATATCTCTTTTATGTACTGCACTTCATCCTCTTAATTGGTAATATTGAACAAAATCCTGGTCCCGTTAGTTTAGATTCCAGTAGTATTGGGAGTAACTATATTACTCTTTGTAATTTAAATATTCGAAGCATAAGAAACAAATTAGACTTCCTGGAAAACTTTTCAGATGAATTTGACATATTGCTCCTGACAGAAACACATCTTGACGAAAGTATTTCCAATTCTGAATTGCGTATAGATTCTTTTTCTTCAAATTTACATCGGAAAGACAGGTCGAATCACTCTGGTGGTCTTTTGATATATTGTTCTGATGAAATTCGCATGACTAGAATTTCCCAATTAGAAAACGATGTTGATGACACGCTTTGGGTCAGTGTGTATGAGAAAGGTCAATCTTTTATTTTATGTAACACTTATCGTCCACAATGGATAGATATTGATTACTGGACGAGATTAAGCTGCGCTATCGAGTTGGCCCAGGAAATGAACGAAAATCTCGTGATTGTTGGGGATCTTAATTCGGACCTCTTCAAAGTACGCAATAATAAATTAATTGACATAATCGAAACTTTTAATTTATGTAATGTTATTGAAAAACCGACAAGAGTGAGCGATCATTCCAGCACATTACTAGATCCGATCATTATGAGTGAAAATTTAAAATGTATATATTCTGATGTTTTAAATATACCAAATTATATTAGTGATCACTTTGCAGCAATTGCTTCGATATTATGTCCAAAATCAACCTCATGTACTTTCAAAAGGGAAATTTGGCAATACGACAAAATTGATACAGATTCATTTAAACAAAAATTAAATGAAATCAATTGGGATAGAAATATTAGAAATTTAAACGATGTTGATGAAATGTGCGAAAAATTCACCAATACGTTCATCGAAATTGCCCGTGATTGTATTCCCACAAAAGAAATAACTGTCCATAAAAATGACAAGCCATGGTTCAATAACTTGTTAAGAAAAGAAACTAGAATTCGTGATCGATTGAGAAAAAATGCCTTAAAACATAACAGTTCTACTGAAATTAACAAATATAAAAAACAAAGAAATAAGGTTAACAATATGAAAAAAGTAGCAAAAGAAAATTTTGAAAATAAAATGGATAATTTTTTCCTTGATAATGCACCTAATTCGAAAACTTATTGGAAAATTATGAAACTTCTCATTAAATCAAACAAAGGTAGTGATTCTATGCCCCCTCTTCAAAATATTATAAACTTGGATAACTTGGATGATATTGTATATGACGATAAAGAAAAATGTGAATTACTGAATAATTATTTTTGTCAAATAACAAAACTTGATGAAGCAAACAGGGATGTCCCTGTTTTCGAAAACAGAACCGAAAGTTCATTGAATGATATTTATATCACTGAAAGTGAAATAATGGACGATGTTGAAATACTTGATCCTAAGAAAGCAACAGGTCCTGACAAAATTAGTCACAAAATGCTTAAATTTAGTATTGAATATATAGCTAAACCTTTATCTATTATATTTAATAAATCCTTAACACAAAATAAATATCCATCATCATGGAAGTTGGCCCATGTTATAGCAATTTTCAAGAAAGGTGATGTATCATTGCCATCTAATTACCGACCAATATCTTTAATTAGTTGTTTGGGTAAAGTGATGGAACGGGTGGTTTATAAGCATGTCTATAATCATCTGATCTCTAATCAACTTATTTATAAATATCAATCAGGTTTTCTATCGAAACATTCAACTGTTCACCAATTGATCGAACTTTATAATTCAATTTTAAACTCTCTTGAAAAGAAAGAGTATCATTGTTTCGTCTTTTGTGATTTTTCAAAGGCATTTGACAAGGTATGGCACAGAGGATTAATACAAAAACTGAAATCGTATGGAATAAGGGGTAATCTTCTAAGTTGGTTTCAAAGCTATCTTTGTGACAGGAAACAATTAGTTATTAATAAAAACGTTTCTTCAGATGCATGTAATATTTATGCTGGGGTACCCCAAGGGTCTGTCCTCGGACCCCTTCTCTTCCTCATATATATAAATGACATAGGTGAAAATCTCATTTCTCTTACTAGACTCTTTGCAGATGATACATCTATGGGATATTCCAGTGATAAAAAGGAAGAGGTTGAATTTATTATAAATCAAGACCTCAATAAAATAAATAATTGGTCCAAAAAATGGCTTATGTCTTTCAATCCTGACAAAACAGAAATTATGGTATTCTCCAATACCGATGTCTCAGATAGCTTTAATTTTTCGTTTGACGACAAGACAATAGGTGTAACCAAAACACATAAACATTTGGGAGTTACTTTCTCACAAGATGCAAAGTGGAGCGAGCATATTGGAAATATAATTAATAGTGCAAGAAAACATTTAGGAGCGTTACGTAAACTTAAATTCAAAATGAATAGACAAAACTTAGAAAAGATGTATTTAGTATATATTCGGCCTATTTTAGAATATGGTTGTGAAGTTTGGGATAATTGTCAAAATTTTAATACTATAAAATTAGAACAAGTAAAATTGGAAGCTGCCAGAATTGTTACTGGACTGCCGATATTTACAAAAACCGATATTATTTATCAGGAAACGGGTTGGGAAACTTTAGAAAAACGGAGATAGAGGAGAAAACTTCAACTTTTTTATAATATAAAAAATGGTTTAGCCCCACAATATTTAAATGAACTCGTCCCCCCACCATTCAAAGTACAACAACTTACCCATTAAGAAATGGAAATGATTTAATTGTTCCTTTTTGTAGACTGTCTTTAACGTTTACGTCATTTATACCATCAACTGTCCGAGATTGGAATAAACTCGATGATACAGTCCGCAATTTAGACAGTTTGTCGAAATTTAAAAGGGCCCTCCTTGAGAATAGTCCTAACAATCTTATACCAAAATATTATATGTTTGGTTCGAGAAAATTAAATATTATATTAACTCAAATTCGTTGCTCAGCTTCTTTCCTAAACTCTGACTTATTTAGAGTAAATATTGTCCAAAGCGCTTCTTGCAGATGTGAAGCTATTCAGGAGAACGCTGAACACTATTTTTTTGAATGCAATCAATATACCGAAATTAGAAATATTATGATTCAAAATTTACATTAATTATTAGTTCCAATTTATCTTGACCTTCTGATTATAGGTAATTCGAATTTAACTTATGACCAAAATTGTACAATTTTTAAAGAAGTCCATAAATTTATAAAGGCGTCCAAACGATTCATCATCAGCTAGTGAATAAAACCATGAGTACAAATCTTTTCCCATGTAAATTTGTTGTCGTACCCACCAACCACAAACGTATCTGTATTTGGTTGTGAATTAAGTTAATGATTTACATTCTATATAATCTTTATTGTGCATGCTCTTTATATTATATTTTTTCGTTATTGTTATTTATTGTTAACAAAGGAGAAGACTTCATAAGTTGGTAAAACTTGTGTCTCATCCTTTTTGTCTCTTTATTTTGAGCAAATAAAATAATAATAAACTAAACAAATCCAAGAAACCGGTAGCACTTGAAGCGTTGGTATCCAATGCCATTTGTACTTTGAGGAGATATTCAAGACAAACTAAGGCCGATGTCAACGTCGGTAAAATTTTCAAGCAAGTCAACTTCCACTTCAAACTCACATTGTAGATGACACTAGGCAAGTTAAGAAAAAACCGGAAAAGACAAAGACAAAAGACAAAGATAAAAAATAAATAAATAAATAGATAAAAAAACTGGACACATAAATCAGTTACTAAAACGTCAACATTAAGGAAACCTGCATGTAGCCAAGCCATTTAAGAAGACAGCTAAACCATCATCAGAAACAAAAAACAACTATAAGCAAAGAAAGCCAAGTTTATTAAGAAGACGTAAATGCCACAATGTATCTGAAAGCTCTTTTAAGGGCTAAGAAAATGTTTAAAAAATAATTTTAGTTTGTTATAATACTGTGACTTGTCTGGCAAACAAATTTGTTACAATATTTCTATTGTTATTTTTCCTGATTTCACCCTTCAATACGATTTGTTTTGGTTTTGTTTTTAATTGTTTTTTATTTCGTTTTTTTTTTGTGGGAGGGGCGGGGATTAATGTATGTGTTTTGGTATTGTGATGCTCTTATCCTTTTTCTTTTGTTCGGTTTTGCTTTGTTTGTTTGTTTTCGTCTGTTAGTTTGTTTTGTTTTTCATTTATATTTTATCATGTACTCATACTTTTTCAAAACAAATAAACCCTTTGAAATGTATGCAACTATAGTTTTCACTTCTGCGTATGGCACTCGTTTTATGCTCCATAAAGATAGGCATGACTTGCTCATTGATCTGATATCTTAAACTTTGTTGCTTTGGCTCTTGTCGAGTAAGCAGGATTTTCTCTGTTTTCGACACTTTACTCTATTGGAGGAGTAATACTTTTTTTCCTAATGCAACACTTACTCAAGCTCGACACTTATCATGTCTGTCTTTAATACTCAACCACGAATGCTTCGTTTTGGAGTAAGAGCGATAGATAAAATGTTTTAACCGTTTACAAACCCAGTATCAAATTCTGTATATTTTTCAGAGGTGGAGGAAAAATTGTGTTTCAGTGGATATAGAAAGTTCCAACTACATCAAATATATCAAATGGCTACTTATTCGCATTTAAATATTTTCTGTTGCACTTGGTATATTGATGAAATCACGTTAATCAGTGTTCCTGAAATGCATAACATAACTCTTCAAAACGAATGAAGTTGGTCACAATAAAATATCAAATTAAGAAAAAGTTTGTTTTTGTTTTTGTTTTTTTTTATAAGGTAGATGTTGATCTAGAATTAGATATATATATATATATTGAAAAATAAAAACAATGCAGAATTAAAATTAAATATATATTGAAAAAAAGTACTGGTTTCTACTTTTTCTTGGTGTGTGAAAATTTCTAGTTTTACTTTCTTGCAAAACAAATATGAAATCTCCACTGAGAATATTTTCTCACTTGATTATGAGTGCGTTCCTTTATGGCGTTTAATTTCAAGTATATTATTAAAATCAATTTTCTTGTTAAGGTTTTAAACGATTTTAATATTAGCAAGTGGATTCTTTACTTTCAAAAAACACTAAATAAGTGCAAATATATTAATTTTATATTCTTTTTGAAACACCTCTTCTCGAAATTATGCGAAATAAAGTAAATGTGAATTTATTGTCAGAAAATTTTATGAAAGCCAGAAATTGTCAAAGGGGGTTAATATTGTAATATAAAAGGAAATTTATTGTTATACAGCAAGCAAATAAAAATTGATTTTTTCCCACGATGTAAGGATGTTGAAAAGATGTCTTTATACTCAATAATTCGTATAATTCTTCATTTCATGTCTGCTAGTTACAAATTCTGCAAGTTTTTATGAGATTCGGGTTTATTCTTAATGTAAAATGTAACGACAAATATGATTGGTCAATTTATTAGAAAAATTTTCAATCCCATGTCTTCAAAAACGTCCGCGTTATATAAACAACGTCTGTTTAGTTTCTTTTCATTCATTTAAAGTACCTTTCAACTTGAACGAAGTACACATTTTACAATAAACCAAACGACTGAAATCGTGCCATTATTCTGTAACTGATTTTGTCTTATGTAGTATCTTAACATACATTGAATAGTACCAAATAAGGTCATAATAAAAAAAAACTATCAAAATTTCTCTCCAAAACACAAAACATCTCTCCAGACGTTTTCAGAAATGAAAATGTGGGGGCAGCCATCTTGTTCCATTCGGAACACCAAAATCCGACACAGGTAGACAGAATTGACCCGACTCGTGCTTTATCGATCACTTCATTACTGAATGGGACCGCACAGGGAGGGTAATTTAATTGTTAATTACCTGTTCATTCAACAAATATGACCCATGTTAATAGAGTCATTGAAAAGATAAAAGATAAGAGAATGGCAATAAATAAGTTTCAAGGCAGATATTTAACACATATATGTGGTAATATGCTTTTGAAAATGTACAATTTTTAGGTACCGTATTCACGGGATGTACCCAAAATGAAAATAAAAATATGTATCAGTAAGTGCTTTATACTCAAGATTACATTAAATATTAAAGAAATAAATTTTCAACGTTGTTGTTTTTTTAATTTAATTTTTTTTCGACATAGGAATACACATAAAGATTGATTATAATTTTGTCATGATTGTGCACGTATTGGGAATAATTTCTTAATGAGTAAATCAAAATTATTTGTAAATGTTGATATTTGATAAAGATTTTCCGTTATTTTTGTTAAAAATATTTTCCTTTGTAATTCAATTCCAAATACACACTATCTTCCAGTTTTAAATACTTCATTAGCATAATCCCTTCAAGATTATGAATAAAAAAAGTCATTGTGAATCTAAAAAAAAAATCGGAAAAAAATGAATAAGGGATACGTTTTCTGTAAAATTCCTGTATTCTGTTTGTCACATCAGGGACTAAGGAAATATCGATTTTTTTTATTTTGGCAAGGCTTTTGATTGATGGTTTGCATTCAGTTGACTTTTATTTATGGGATTTGAGTAAGGAGTTTGGTCGTTTGAAAATTGAAAAACACAAGTCAAATCAAGGTCTATTTATCTTCAGATATTTAAAAGATTAAATCTTATTTTGATTATTTACTGTTCCGCTGCTTCATTTCATTGGGTTACGAACGTTTTATGTGTATTGCTCTAATGTTATTTGAAATATAAGGTCCTCGATCAGCTTAGAATGTTTTAGGTATATTGCACATAATTTATAGAGCGGTCGCATTTTCTTTTTGATCCCCATCGGCTTCAAATATGGTCATTACGTGTTCCATTCAGTCAGTGATGTGAATTGCATATGTGTTAAATTTACCTTGATCAATTAACTTAATATCTAAACGGGGGCTCTCCGAAAGCTTAAGATTGCTACGATTACGAATCTTAAAAAATCATTGCAAAATTTATGACATTTCAACCTTTCAAATTCGTGTATTTCCAAATTTTTCAATTGAAACACCTGCAATACACATCTTGCAAAGTAGTATAACGGGTTACCTCAGAACACTTTTGACGAGGAGCCCCATAGTGCATTCTTTGTAAAATATTTTCATTTTCCCCTAATTTTCCCTAAAATATGCAAATTAGTTTGGGTATTTGACCTTTGACCCCTATACAGGGCGCTTCAATCGTTATTGACGAGGTGCTTATGTACTTTAATGTCATTGGCCTCGCCTTTGGCTTTGACCTCACTAGTCCATAGTGTTGTCACTGGTTTTGACTACTGGTCTCGTCTTTATCCCAGCTTTGGCCTTGCTTTTACCCTAACCCTAATCTATTTTTTACTACACCTTAACCATTGTCGCTAGAACCTTTTTGTTATAGTGTTGACCTTTGACCTTTGGCCTCGTCTTGAGTGCCTCGCCTTTATCTTTGACTTCACTAGTCCATAGTGTTGTCACTGGTCTCGCCCTACCTCTATCTAAGGTACTTTCCTAGGTTTCGCCATCTACTTTACCTTCAACTTTGGTCTCGCCCTACTTCTGTCCATGTTCATGTCCACTGGTCTTGTCTTTATCCTTACCCCAACCTTACACTTATCCTGGTAGTAACCCTAACTTTTCTGTTGTTAGATCAGTAATGGTGTTTTTATTCATGACTAACCCTAACCATTTTTCTTCTATATCTCCATAGTCACTTTCCATTTTCAAACTTGTTTGAGTTACCTCCCTTTTACCTCTAACCTAAGTTGCTATGACAACTCTATATTCATTCATTATTTATTTTCGAATATTATTTTAATATTCTCGTGTTATCTCCCTTTGATCCAACTCTAACCTAAGTTGCTATGACAACTTTNTTTTATTTATTTATTTTTATTTATATTTTATAGTTTATTCTTTTTCATTATACATTTGTATTTTTTATTATTTTTCATTATTATTATATTTATTTATAATATCATTTTATTTCTTTTATTATTTTCTATTCAATTATTGGTTTAATTTTCTTTATTTAATTTATTTATATTATTAATTATTTATTTCATTTATATTAATTATTTATTTTATTTATTATGATTTTTTATTTATTTCATTCGTTTTTTAATTAACTTTATAATTTATTTTTATTATATATTTATTTATTATCATAACCTATATGTATCATATTTATCTATTTTATTTATATTTTTTTCAAATATTTATTTATTATATTATTTTATTTCTGTTTTTCATTATTATTTAATTTTTATTTATTATTCAATTATTATTTATTATCTTTCATTCAATCTATTTATATTCTTAATTTTTGTATTTATTTTATTTATTATCTTATTATTACTTTTATTATTATTTTTTATTTATTTATTATTTCTATAAGTGTTTTACTTCTTTGATTACATTTCATTATTCTTTTTATTATTATTATATTAACTTTTTTATTATAAATTCATTTTTTAATGTTATTATTTCATTATTCTTTTTAATATTATTTTATCATTATCTATTTAATATTATTATTATTTTATTATTATTATTATTATTATTATTATTATTAATACTTATTATTTTTATTAATTTTATTTAATATTTTTCATCATTATATATATTTATTTTATTTTTTATTTCATTTTTAATTTATTGTTTTTTATTCTAATTTATTTTTATTTATTAACTATTATTATTTATACCGATATTTATAATTATTTATTTTATTTATTATTTTTTATATTATTTTTTCAGCTATTGATTTTTCAGGATTATTTTATCTATTTATTCATTTATTTTAATGTTAGTTTTATTTGGCTAACTATTAGATATCCCAACAATTTTATGATTTATTTTTTCCAACCTGAACTACCTTACATTAACTTAACCCAATAAAAACCCTAACCTGAACCATAACTTATCACTAATCATTAATATATATGAAATCCGAACCCAAAAGATTTAATATTATACCTATCTTAAATTTGAAAATCATTTTATTTATTAATTAATGATAACCTAACCTAAAGCTTTCAAACAAACACTAACGTTAATAATGGTATCATCCCCAATAGTTTTACCCTAACAAAAGTAACCATAACCAGTAACCCTTATGTATATAACCCTAACCCTTATACATATAACACTACCCTAACCTTTATGTAGATAACCCTAACCCTTGTGTATATAACAGTAATTCTTAACTTATTGTTTATAACCATAACCCTTATGCATATAACCCTAACCCTAATACAAATAACAGTAACCCTTGTGTAAATAACCCTAACACTATTGGATATAACAGTAACCCTTATGTATATAACAATAACCTTAATACATATAACAGTAACCCTAACCCTAATGTTTATAACATTAACCCTTATCCATAACCCTAACCCTATCTATTACCTAACCCTAACACTTATGTAATAACACTAACCCTTATGTATAACACTAACCTTTACGTATATAACCCTAACGCTATTGTATATAACAGTTACACTTATGTATATAACAGTAACCCTAACCTTCACTTCAAACATTAACTCTAACCCTATAGCAGTAACATTACCACTGATGTATATAGCAACCGTCATAACCCTAATCTAAATACATGACAGTAACCCTAACCCTTATGTATAACCCTTACCTTTATCAGATCTGTTACCCTAACCATACTGATGGATAATTCATTGAAAATATAAAACGTCAATTATGAACTGACACAAAACATCAATGACATTGATATGAACATAACGTTATCCATAACTATGAACTTAAAATAGCAAAATACAATGATATGAACAACAAATACAAATAAAAAAGACTGCACATCAACATGAAGTAACACCATATGAAAACAAATTGGCACTGGAGACAAAATGAACTAAATATAAAAGTATCAACGATAAAAGATTACTTGAATTGTAACAACATATGAAAACATACTGATGTGAACAACAAATATAAACAGAAACGTTTATATATCAACATAAAGTAATACAAACTATGAACACAAACTGATATATGAACAACACATACAAGCATCGATGTTAAAACATTAACCTGAAATGATACAACATATGAATGTGAACACCAAATACGAACAGAAACATTGAAACA
>MJUU01074496.1:0-17632 GCA_002080025.1 Modiolus philippinarum
TTTGATCCCGGAAGTTCCAAAATTGTACGAGACTTACAGGCCCTATTACCTTGTAAATAAGATTATGTCTTATCGGTAAATAAGAGACAACATATGCATGGTCAAGTTTTCAAATCCAACAGATTCTTTTCTAATATCTTGGATTTCTTTTGTATTGAATCTATGCTCAACACACAGTTTTCTTACTTCAAGCCAAATTTCATTAGATTTTAGAGAAATTTATTCAAAATATGGACACTAATTAAAATTCAGATTTTTGGAATATAAGACAACTTACGCAGCCAAGTATAAAAATCAAAATAATTTTCTTCTGTTTTCCCAGATATCAAAGATACTTTATATTTATGCTTGGTACATGTGCTTCTTACTTCAAGCCAAGTTCATTACTTTTTAGTGAAATTTATTCAAAATCTGGACACTAATAATTAAAATTCAAAGTATTGGTATATAAGACAACTTAAACAGTCAAGTATAAAAATTAGAATAATTTCCTTTTGTTTTCCCAGATATCATAGATACTTTATACTTATGCTTGGTACATATGTTTCTTACTTCAAGCCAAGTTTCATTACTTTTTAGTGAAATGTATTCAAATCTGGACACTAATAATTAAAATTCAAAGTATTGGTATATAAGACAACTTAAACAGTCAAGTATAAAAATTAGAATAATTTCCTTTTATTTTCCCAGATATCATAGATACTTTATACTTATGCTTTGTACATATTTTTCTTACTTCATGCCAAGTTTCACTTCATTTTAATAAAAATTATTTTTAGTTTAATAATATTTTATTGCATACAAAAACAATAGGATTGGGCAACAATTATACCAATTGATATGTGCCCTCTCCTTACTCATATAACACACAGTATGGCAGCATACAGGATATACACATACAAACTTATCTTTTAACAATGAAATAATAAATATACATATATAAGGAGAAAGAGAGAAATTAGGAATTTAAGATATTAAGAAATTAAGCTAGCATACATCATATGAACCGCTTTGTTTGTCTAATGAAAGTACGCACATATTCGAAAATTTTTGAATTAATTTTATCATCAACATCATCATTACCAAATAAAAGTGTTTCAGTGTGCATTTCTATGTTTAAGTCATTAATTTTACCACTAAGTTCACGTCTTTGATTTTGGAAGAGATGACATTCAATAAAGAAATGAATAGCATCCTCATATGGAGCACCACAGGAGCAATTTGGATGGTTTACAACATGAATGTTTGCCAGATCGGTATTCAGAGAACTGCATTGATGTCTCAGTCTGGTATGGAGTACGTTTAATTTTCTGTTACCTTCGTTAAGTAGTTTGGTGCTTTGATCAAAATTGGTTTAATTCTCTGCTTAAATAACGACAGAGTACCGGATTTACGAATTTCAGGGCTTAAATTATTCCAAAGATTTACAGTAGATGGTATAAAAGACTTTTCGGTAACTCGTAGCCTGCATCTTGGTGTTACATAATTATCATTATTCCTGAGCGTATATTGATTTACATCGGAAACCATAGGTGGTAAACAGTCAGATAGGTACGGGGGGCAAAATTTATTATGCATTTTATAAAAAGTTGTCAATTTACGTTGTTTTCGTCTTTCGACGAGGGGCTCCCACCCTGTATCAAAATAGAGCGATTCTTAGCTAGAGAACTTTGGCAAACCGGTCACAATTCGGGCTGCCTCTAACTGGATTTTTTTCTAGTTTTTCAGTTTCATATTGGAAGCATCCGTCCCAAACTTCGGAGGCATACTTATTTAAATTATGGACACTTAACTTTGTAGATAAAAATTATGTCTTCATATTAGTAAATAAGGCAACAAAATGGATACACAGGAGCAACTTTGCAAAATGAAATTCTTTTGTGATTTTAAGTTATAAATAATTATTTGTATCTTTTCATAGCACACATTTGTCTTACTTCACACCAAGTTTCAGTTAATTTTAATGAAAATTATTCCAAATCTGGGCACTTTACATGTATGTCTTACCATAACATAATTATTGGACATCATATTAAAAACTGCAGTGATTCTATTTGTTATAATATAGATATTATAAATAATTTTCATCTATGCTTGCCAAATAATTTTATTTTTAATTGCATTTATTATGGCGGGGTAACAACTTTTTTTGAAATAAGGTGAAGCGGGGCGAGTTTTTTTTTTATAAAATATTTTGGCGGGGCAAAAAGTTTTTAAAAAATAATTTTATGCTATTTACCGGCCCCGCCAGATAAATATTGCACAGTCCCTTACATCCATTCAACACTTGCATATGTCACGATTTAAAACAAAACAACTTTAACACTCCCTAGTTTAAAAAAAAGATCTTCATTTTAAAAGATATGTGTAATAAAAAGCGCAATAAAACTAAAAATACATATAACAGAAAAAACATTAACATGATTGAAAAATAATGACACTTCCAAATTGTTTGATAAAATCTGCACTGAAGAGACATAAGTTGTCGAAATGCGCATATGCAGACTCAGAATTAACAGTAACTTCAGTATTGTGATATTTCTTACCACTGGGTTGATTCATCTGCTGATGGACTTTTAGTCATCGAAGGTATTCACCAACCCAGTAGTCAATACTTCGATGCTGACCCGAAAACCGATTTATTTTGAAACTTCCAATATCTAAATCTTATATAAAATTTCGTTTAAAACTAAGGAGTATCTCCTTCATGCAAAACTCTGTCGTTAGCTGAATTTTGGCTTTTCTTTTTAGATTCTATTGGTTGTTTGTTCTCTATAAGCTTTTACACGTGTTTGGTTTTTGGATCTGCACTGAAGAGACATAAGTTGTCGAAATGCGCATATGCAGAATCTAAATTAACAGTTACTTCGGTATTGTGATCTTTCTACAACGAGAATTAAGTTAATTATGAAATTTCTCACATCTAGTTAAATAAATTTTGCAAATGTTTGAAAACGAGGCTTTCTTAGTTTTTAAACATTTAAAAATATATTCTACAAGATATGAGAAAATTCATAATTAACATGTTTTAGTTGTAGAAAATGTTTCTCTTATGACATAATGTAAAACACCGAGGATTATGTTCCGAATAGAGTTACCGTGAATTTAATTTCTGCATATGCGCATTTCGACAACTTATGTCTCTTCAGTGCAGATAAAATCTAAACATTTGGATCACCATAAACTCAAAGATATGTAAAAACTGATAGAGAACAATTAACCAATATGATCTAAATGTAAAGCCAAAATCAGCTAAGGACAGAGCTTTGCATGAGGGAGATACTCCTTAGTTTTCAACAAAATTTTCAAAAATTTAGATATTGTAAGGTTTCAAATAGAATCGGCTTCGGATCAGCACCGAAGTAGTGACTACTGGGCTGGTGAATACCCTCGGGGACTAACAGTCCACCAGCAGTGGCATCGACCCAGTGGTAACAAATGACTAAATACCGAAGTTACCGTGAATTTAATTTCTGCATACGCGCATTTCGACAACTTATGTCTCTTCAGTGCAGATAAAATCTAAACGTTTGGAACACGATAAACCCAAAGATATGTAAAAACTGATAGAGAACAATTAACCAATATGATCTAAATGTAAAGCCAAAATCAGCTAAGGACAGAGCTATTTTTATCACATCGGTAAGGCGTTGTTTAAATTTGCTAGAAATTAGGGAAACATTGAATTACCAAAGCTGATGTCTTTTACAAGTCTTCATCTTTACCTACATAATACAGAGTTCAACTCTTTTGGAAAACAGAATAGTTCACCAGAACGGAGTGGAGTTGACCACAAGAAGATCAAAGTTTATTTTGCTTTCTTTTTCATTTTTCAACAAAATTCTCAAACATAAAAATACATTTCCCCGTGCCAGAGTCGCCCTGAAGCTTATGTAGGTGAAAAAGACTGATATCAAAACCGGGAGAGCTTGAAATGGGGAGCAAGTCTATGTATTTTAAAGCAAAATCACTTGTTGTTTTCTTTTAAGGAAACCCGAAGGAAAAAGAATGCGTAAATTAAGTTTACAGTCCAAAATCTTATCTAATTCCTGAAATCTTAGACTTAAGTTAATGTTTTAATATCTTGCTGGTTAAACCTTATTGTCTACATGACATATCTTCTCATGAAGGAAAGAAAATGAGGGCATAGATAGACCCATCCGTAAAGTAATACAGAGAACATTAATGTCATCATTGAAAAATCACTCACTGGCTATTTAGGGTTATATACTAGTATTACATTCAGACGCAAAATTTGAAATTGAAAATAGATGTGCTTTGCATTGAAATGATTAGGTAAATAAAAGTCTGTAAAAGATTTTGTCTTGCCAGTTATATTTTTTACACGTAGACAAAAAAAATGGTCACTTAGAAATAAGAGAAATAAATTGTGAAACATTAATTTTTCCAGTGATATCTGTATGAAATTATATTATAGAATCAACTCACTGTTTCCTTATTTTTGATCTTACTGTTGTGAAAGGAAAGAATAGTTTGAAACTTTCTGTGAATTTTATCACTTAATGTATGAAAGCTAAATGAAAAAAAATGGTTAGATAAAATTCACCTCAGACGACTCATCTCACATTTTGTCGACGGCAGCAAATGAGTATAACGTTTCGAAGTGCACTTATATATTAACAGTAAATATTTATGTTATATTATAATTAAGTTAATATTTCAAAATAATGTTGATTATCGATCGAACTCTGTAGTATCTCGAAGATGAATCCCTTTGACAAATATTTAGAAACTGGAAAAAATCAAAGTATATATTTATGTTGCTTTTGGTTTCTAAGCAACTTGTCTTTTGATACTGTACGAATATTTCAAACGTCATTTACTTTACATTATCCAATTTGAGTTGTTCATCAATCAATACTCTAGGATTGAAAGATTTTAGCTTTCTTATTCAATAAAAATTATGCTATTATTCAGGTCATCTGTAATGTGATGCCAACATCTTCTGATTTTCTAATAAACAACTCGATTAGTGCACTATGGCTGTATTTATGTTTTATTGGATATGACCCTCTATCGGCCATTATTTGTCAGAGTACTATGCCCGAAATTTATGTTTGTTGACGATCCCGCATCCACGACCAAAAGAAAACAGAAATAGACGTAGTGAATTCCTCTCCGTGCTAGGAGAACTTACCATGAGGTGTCAGATTTTGCTCATTTTTGAATGATTTATTTTGGCTTCTAAATAGGGTCTGTAAGTCTCGTCATGTGACACCGAGAAATCACGATGAAATTCAAATTTGAAAACGTTTCCCGCCAAAATATGACGTTGTGGGATTATGACGTCCATATTGTTTGTTTGATACGTCATGTGTTTCTGTTAAAAATGCAACTTCCGGGTACAAATTATGTACCCGGAAGTCCCATAATTTGACGAGACTTACAGACCCTATAAAGGGCGACAACAAAAACGTTCTTCAATTTGCTTAATCTTGCCATGTATTTGTAGGGGATTTGTCCAATGTAAATTTATATCATATCCTTTCATTTGTTCATTTATAATTATGTATAAATAACGACTTCTCATGGACAATAACGTTAAGCAGGAAAGCTTTTATTATATATTTCATCTAAGATGAACTCACAAATGCCTGCCACTGCGTTTATTTTGAAGATTATTGTTCCAGTAAAAGCGAACTTAATATGAACAATTCTGTTTTAATGGATATAAAATATACGTATGACATCAGTTTCTGTAACTAGTAGGTGATATTTTAATATCAGGCTCAATGGCATTTTATAAAATATAAAATTCCGAATACTTTAACAGATTCATTTTTATCTGCTGGTGGATTGTTAGTCCCTTGGGGTATTCACAAACCCAGTAGTCAGTCCAAAAACCGATTTTAGTTGAAAAGCTTTCAATATCTAAATTTAAGAAAATATTAAAACTAAGGAGTATCTACCTACTACGTAGCTCCTTTCTTAGTTGAGTTTGGCTTTCCCTTTTAAGATCCTTTTTGTAATTTGTTCTTTATCAGCTTTCACGCATATTTTGGTTTTTGATTTCCAAACGTTTTGATTTGATCTGCACTGAAGAGACAAAAATTGTCGAAATTCGCATATGAAGAAACTTAATTCGCAGTAACTTCTGTATTTAGTTGTTTCTAAGCATTATCTATGCAATGGATTTCACACAAAATGATGTTAAAACCAGTTGAAAATTTAAGGGGTTTACATATATAGTCTTTAAAGATTTCGTTCATACTTGCATATTTTTTTCAATCATTGTTTACCTATCTGATATGAAAGTTTGGCAACCGTAAGGTTGAAATAAGAGAAATATTTTGTTCTAGTGACATAAAAATGATCTCCCTTGCTTCATTTCTGTTTTCTGTAAACTTTTAGTTCTTTTAAGTTAGATGTTGTTAAATGGATAAAGTTGGCTAAAACCTCGGTTTCTGGGCCCTTGATCCAACTTTTTTGAGTGTGTTCAACTCAAGCCTTCTGATTTACAATGCAACCATACCTTGTATAATCACCAATGTATATCAATGAAACAAACCTTGTGTACCATTCAAATCGAACCCCCTGCTTAATTATTCTACCAAATGCTCCTGGTATATTATGCAACCCAAACCTCCCGGTATATTATCCAACCAAAATCTCCTGATATATGATACAACCAAAACCTCCTGGTATATGACCCAACCCAAAACTCCTGGTATATTATCCAATCAAAACCTCCCGGTATATCATTCAACCCAAACCTCCCGGTATATTATCAAACCCAAACCTCCCGGTATATTTTTCAACCCGAACCTCCCGGTATATTATAAACTAAACTATCTGATATATGATGCAACCAAAGCCTCCTGGTATATGATCAAACCCAAACCTCCTGGTTTATCGTCCCATCCAAACCTCCCGGTATATCATCCTACCAAAACCTGCCGGTAAGTCGACCTACCAAAACCTCCATGTATATCATCCTACGCAAACCTCCTGGTATACATCTTACCAAAACCTCTCGGTATATCATCTTATCAAAACCTCCCGGTAAATCATCCTACCAAAACCGCTCGGTATAACATCATACCAAAACCTCCCGGTGTATCATCATACCAAAACCTTCTCCCGTTATATCGTGCCATCAAACTCTCCTAGTATATCATTCTACCAAAACCTCCCGGTATATCATCTTACCCAACCCTTCTGGTATTAAACAACTACTACCCGCAATTGAGAATGGTATACTAGATTACCACAGGAAGGAAGTAACACCCGAAACGGTAGTCCAGGGTGATATTCTTTTCTGAGTGTGGTAATCTAGTATACCATCCAAAATCAACGGCAGTATGTATCAACTTGCGTGCATTTCTACTCCAAGTAACGTTAATTATGTCACTGTACAATTAGAGCACTCGGTATACTATACAGAAGTGTGGTATACTCAACAGAGGGGTGGTATACCAAAATATCACCCTTACGGATAACCAATCAGAATCAAGGTAATTCATGTGAAGTATAATATATCATCCTACCAAAACCTTCTCGTATATCATCCTACCAAAAACCGCTCATTATATCATCCTACCAAAACCTCCCGATATATCATCCTACAAAACTTCTCGGTATATCATCCTACCAAAACCTCCCGGTATATCATCCTACCAAGATCTCACGGTATATCATACATGTTCTACCCAAACCTTCTGGTATATCATCTAGCCAAGATATATAGATTACACCACAAGATCCCGTTCATTACCATATTTTATCCACTAGAGATAGTTAAATTTTAAAATTTTAATTGCGTGGCTTGCCAAGCATTATAAAATTTTAAAATTTAACTATCAAGAGTGGATAAAATATGGTAATAATCGGGATAAAGTGGTGTAATCTTTTTCCCTAATGATAAATGATAAACGACAAGAATTGTATTCCGAATAGATTTGGCGGGAAATAGCGCGGGGCTTTATTCGGGCTTTATTCAACATACGTTGAATAAAGAAAATTTATCTAACAGGTCAGAACCAGTTTAAACTTTACATATCATTAGAGAAATACAATCATAAACTCCTGGTTAAACATCTAACCAAACCCTCCTGTTATATCATCCCTTCCAACCCTCACGGTATATCGTCCAATCCATCCCTCCTGGTATATCATCCTACCAAAACCTCTCGATATATCATCCTACCAAAACCTCCTGGTATATCATCCTTCAGAAAAACTTCCGATTATCATCCTACCCACATCTCCTGGTATATCAGCTAGCCCAGATATAGTGAACTCCTGGTTAAAGATCTTACCCAACCCTCCTGGTATATTATTCCATCAAAACCTCCCAGTATATAATCCCATCCAAACTTCCTGGTATATCATCCCATCCAGTCCTCCTGGTAATACATCCTACTCAAACCTCCTGGTATATCATCTAGCCCAGATATTGTGGTATATCATACAATCATAACCTGCTGGTATATCATCCAATTATAACCTCCAAGTACATTATGCCATCGAAACCCCCTTGTACATCATCCCATCCAACCCTCCTTGTATATCATCCTATCAATACTTCCTGGTATATCATCCTACCAAAACCTTCTGGTATTTCCAAACCTCCTGGTATATAATCCCATCAAAACCGTCTGGTATATCATCCATCCAAACCTCCTGGTATATCATCCTACTCAAACCTCTTGGAATATCATCCATCCAAACCTCCTGGTATATCATCCTACTCAAACCTCCTGGTATATCATTTAGCCCAGATGTTGTGGAATATCATACAGTCATAATCTGCTCGTATATCATCCAAATATAAACTCCTGGTGTATCATCTACAACCCGCCTGGTATATCATCCTACTCAAACCTCCTGTTATATTATCCAATCCAAACCTCCCGGTATATCATCCTATTAAAACCTCCTAGTATATCATCCAATCCAAACCTCCCGGTATATCATTCTAGTAAAAACTCCTGGTCTATCATCCCATCTAAACCTACTGTTATATCATCTGGTACCTCCTGGTATATGATCTATCCTAAACCGCTTGGTTTATTATCTTACCTAAACCTCATGGTATAATATCTTACCGAAACCAACTGGTTAAGCATTTTATCAAAACCTCCTGGTATATCATCTATCTGAAACCTTTAGGGAAATCTTTCCCAAACCTCCTGGTATAGCATGTAACAAAACCAGCTGGTATAGCATCTAGTATATCTCTAACCTAGACATTGAGGTTTATCATCTATCAAAAGATCCTTGTACATCTCTATTCTAACTCCTGGTACATCATCATACCAAGATATTGTTGTAAATTATTAAATCATTACATCCTTGCAAATTATCCATCAAAATCTTCTGGTATATCATCTTACCATATCCTCCCAGTTTATCATCCTACCCAAACCTCCTGGTATATCATCTAGCCCAAATATAGTGGTATATCATGCAATCATTAACTCCTGGTTAAACATCAAAAAAACCTTCCTGCTATATCATCCCATCCAAACATCCCGATATATCGTCCCATTAAACGCTCCTGGTAATATAGTATACCATCCTACCAAAACTTCCCGGTACATCATCCTACCAAAATCTCCCGGTATATCATCCTACCAAATTCTCCCGGTATATCATCCTACCAAAACCACCCGGTATATCATACTACCAAAACCTCTCGTTATATCATCCTACCAAAACCTTCTGGTATATCATCCTACAAAAAACCTGATTATCATCCTACCCAAACCTCCTGGTATATTATCTAGCCAAGATATAGGGGTATATAATACAATCATAAATTCCTGGTTAAAGATCTTACCCAGCCCTCCTGGTATATAATCCCATCCACACCTCCCAATATATAATTCCATCCAGCCCTCCTGGTATATCATCCTACTCAAACCTCCTGGTTTATCATCTAGCCCAGATATTGTGGTACATCATACAATAATAACCGGCTGGTATATCATTCAATCATAACCTCCTGGTACATCATGCCATCCAAACCTCCTGGTACATCATCCTATCCAACCCTCCTTGTATGTCATCCCATCCAAACCTCCTGGTATATTATCATGCCAAAACCTTTTGGTATATCCAAACCTCCCGGTATATAATCCCATCCAAACCTCCTGTTATATCATTTAAGTCAAACCTCCTGGAACATCATCAAGCCCAGATGTTGTGGAATATCATACAGTCATAACCTTCTCATATATCATCCAAATATAAACTCCTGGTGTATCATCTACAACCCGCTTGGCATATCATCCTACTCAAACCTCCCGGTATGTAATCCAATCCAAACCTCCCGGTATAACATCCGAGTCAAACCTCGTAGTATATCATCCAATCCAAACCTCCCGGTATATCATCCTAGTAAAACCTCCTGGAATATCATCCAATCCAAACCTCCCGGTATATCATCATACTCAAACCTCCTGAAATATCATCCCAGCCTAACTTCCTGTTATATCAGCTGGTACCTACTGGTATGTCATCTATCCTAAACCTATTGGTTATCATCTCACCCAAACTTCCTGGTATTATATCTAACCGAACCAACTGGTAAAGCATTTTATCAAAACCTGGATCAAACGTCACATCCACTTGAAATTTAGTATGGTGCCTCGGTGTGGTATCCTATACTGTGCCTCCCCTTCTCAGCCATAATAAATCACAACTTCCTGTTTGCCGACTTTGTTTTTGTTTTGTTTTTTTCAAATTCCAACTTAAGACTTTTTCATCACACTTTACTCAGCAACTGCACATGACAGCCACTTGATATTTGGTATGATGATTCAGTATGGGGTCCTATACTGCACCTCTCCCTTTCGGCTATATCGAATCACAACTTCCTGTTTGACGACTTCGTCCCTTTTTTTTACTTTTCATTTTCCAAATTGGACTTTTTTGTCACACTTTTCTCGGCAACCACACATCACAGCCACTTGATATTTGGTATTATGCTTCAGTATGGGATCCTATACTGCGCCTCCCCTTTTCGGCCATATGGAATCACAATTTCCTGTTTGCCGACTTTGTGCGCTTTTACTTTTCATTTCCTAAATTGGACTTTTTCGTCACTCCTTTCTCAGCAACCGCACATGACAGTCACTTGTTATTTTGCATGCAGCCTAGGTATGGGGTACTTTACTGCGTCTCCCCTTTTCCGCTATATTGATGATGTACTTTCTGTTTACTGACTGAATGCCGTTCTTTCCATCCTTCACAAATTCTTTTTATCTATTTTATTTCTCTGTTCACTTTTCTCCTGAATAAAACGTCACAGCCACTTTATATTTGGTATGGTGCTTCAGTATGGTGTCCTATACTGTGCCTCCACTTCTCAGCTATATTGAATCACAACTTCCTGGTTGCCGACTTTGTTATTTTTCAAATTCCAAATTAAGACTTTTTCGTCACACTTTTCTCGGCAACTGCACATGACAGCCACTTGATATTTGGTATGATGATTCAATCTGGGGTCCTATACTGCGTCTCTCATTTTTGGCTATATCAAATTACAAGTTCCTGTTTGCCGACTTTGCACGATTTTACTTTTCATTTCCTAAATTGGACTTTTTCGTCACTCTTTTCTCAGCAACCACACATAACAGTCACTTGATATTTGGCATGGAGCTTAAGTATGGGGTACTTTACTGCATCTCCCCTTTTCCGCCATATTGATGTACTGCTTCCTGTCCATCCTTCACACATTATTTTTATCTAATTTGTGTCAGTTCTTGTGTTGTGGCCTCACTTGTTCTGTGTCCACGTCTCTATTGGGTCTAGACACACTTTAATTTACACTTACCATATTGATTTATGGTTCAATGAGAGGGGGTATAACTGGCTGCCATTCGGCGAAAGCTCTTGTTGGTTTTGTTTTTAGGGTTAGATAATGACATTTACCAATCAACCAACAAATAGATCTTTCACAATCTCATTTTTACTTAGTACTGGGATGAACATTTCACTCACTAACGAGCTGTCAAGGCAGTTACTGCATTCAATAACTGATTCCGGACACTGCCTCAATGGAAAAGGGGTGGGCTTGGTGCACCATAAAACCGGTTTAACCCATTACTTCTTTGAAAAATGCCTGTACAACGCCAGGAACATTGTGCTCGACAATTTTGCCGGTTGTTTCCACTTGACTTGTCTTTTTGTCTCAAGGACTTTGGCTCTTGGCATCTCTGTTCGGTAATTTTTTTTATTACCCCATTTCTGTCCTAAACTAAAATATTATTTTCAAAAAAAACGCGTATCCTTTTTTTACTAGTATGTCATTAAGCTAGACATTACTGCATGCTTGCCATTCTTTGATATTCAACACCGAGTCTATGTTTTACTTATTAGGTAACGCATTTCTATTTTTGTGCTTTGTATCTGTCTAACGTCATTGTTTTGTGTCTAACGTCATTGTTTTCTGTGTTCTCGTTTTAGCCATGTCTTTGGACTTCGATTTTTGTAAATATCACTCCTTTGTTCCTTCGGTGTTCTACTGCCGTTGTCTCTCTAAACTCTGTATTGAGCTAGCCGACTTATGTATGTTTTTTAATGTTTTAGAATCCATGAATACTTTGATGGTTTCTTTAGTCATGTGATTTATAACATCCACTCCTTTAAAGGTGTTATAAACTCATGTATCTGTTTGTCTATTCTTCAAATGTGTTAATTTAATTTTTGCCTACAAATGTAAACATATTTTTACTTCTCTAATTCTAGATTTGGCATTCTCCAGCAAGATTGTGTGCACAAATAATGTTAAAAATGTTGTTTGTACCAATATCCTGCTCATTGCTCCTTTTATGTTCTATTTCCAACAGTCTACATTTGATGTCAGTTGCAGTTTTCAAGAAGACATTGTATGCAGGAGAACTTGTCAGAATATTTCCACCTTGTAATATTTTCATAATGTTGATTTCATTGATTCCAGTTGAGATATACAGCCTCGCCGGCTCAGGAAATACCCAGATGATGCTCCGACCATGGTTGGGTAAGTCGTTTTGAACTATGCGGATACTATTTTTTATTTCAGTAAAAATATGTATGCTCTTTATACTTCTTAGATATGGTGTACTTGTACATGGGATAATATATTATGTGTACCCTTTGTTCAATGAATATTATCTAAATTTATGTAAATTCTAAAACCAAAGGATTAACTCCCTCCATCGTAATTTTGTCCTTTTCTATATTTGATATTACTGATTATTCGGATTTCGTTTGGTTTTATGCATTTTAAACATTTTTTGAATATGGATTTCCTTTGTTTGGGTTCTAGTGCTGCTGATGAGGAATTAATTTCCGAAATGGCCATACAGCTCATTAAAATTATTGCAGTTGGAGATAACACATGTGTTATGGTCTCATGTTCATTTACTCCATATCCTTTCTTACATAGGATAATTATCTTCTATCAGTAAAATTTGAAGGTTTAGGCAATAAAACTGTACAACAGACAAGATTAGACACCTAGTATTATTTTCTATACAGTTGTACTGATAAGTTCTACTTATGATGACAATTAAATTTTGACAATTAAGATAAGTTTCTAAATAGTTGATCGCATGGCATCTTCCACTACATCTGGTTAATTGCATTATTGAAACATTTTATTGCTGAATATAACACCAAATGATTTTTTATACATCCTATGTAAATCAGATATAGTGGGTCTCTTATCATATTCTCGGGACATACGTCCCTCGAATATGATAAGAGACCCACTATATCTAATACATAAAATATTCCACTGTTTTAGGATTTTTGATCATATATTTTTTTCTCCTTGTGCCTTTTTGCTTCTGTATTCTATAAATTGGTATCCAGCAAACCATTTCTCACTTACATTTTCAAGATGACTCTGCTATGTGGTAAATGTCAAGATTTCACTACTTGTCTAATACTCAGGTACAAGATGTAAAAATTTTAATCTTTAACTAAAATAAAAATAGGAAAGAGAAGTATTTTTTTATAATTATGGTACTTCAGCAAGGTATATACACAAACATGAACAAGATCAGAAGGTGTTAATGTAGTATAACACAATTACCGAACAGAGTTTTTAAGAGACGAAGTCCATGAGACAAAAAGACAATCAGGTGGAAACTACCGACAAATTTGTCGACCACAATGTTCCTGAGATAGTTTGACGGGTGTGGAGCTCACCCTTCCGGAGCACCTGATGTTACTCCCGGTTTTTATGGGAGTTCACACTATGAGTGCCTTAGTTCTTAATTTCGTCTTTTAATTTCCGTGCATTGTGGCTGTCTCGCGTGATTGTTTTGCCCATTTTTCTCTGTTGTCGTTTTTGCCTTGTCTTTGGACTTTGATTTCTTTGATCATCACTTCCCTTGTTCCCTCGGTATCCTACTGTCGTGGTTTTTTTCTATTTTATTTTATTTTTTATTTTTTTTATTCATGAATGCTTTACATTAAACGAGAGATAGGTATAGTAGCTTTAAAATCGGCATGAACGGCAAATAGAATTATACAGTAACAACATAACGTCAAAAGTTTTTTTGGAGTGGTAAAAGGAAGTGAACCAGCGTAAACAAAGCTTACATGACATGATTGAATCTGTATATATTACGGCGGTTATATATTCACTTGAAGGATAGCACGTTCTTAGAACAACGCGTTGAGGGGGTGTCACGAAGACACACAACTCTTTCTTCTAGGCGATTCCAGTCAATGGTCGTCATGATAAAAAGGATTCTTGTAGTTTTCACCGTCGCATTTGATAGGTTTGACTGATTTGGTATTATTGCATTCTTATCTTTTGGAAATATTTAATGTTACACAATCCTTTAATTCTGTAACTCTTATTTGTCATTTCTCCAAGAACTCGCGAGAGTTTATTTCCGATACTAGCCCCTCAACCAATTTGTATAACATGAACAGCCGCTGTTCTTTCCTTCCATCTTCGATTGGCTTTAGTTTAGTTCATCCAACATTGTTCACTCCCAGTGCCTCTTGGTTTATCATCTTTCCATATAGAATGAGCTTCCCATGTTTTATGGTCTCAAGCTTGTCAATATTTTTGTCTTAGAATGGGTCCAAGATGACAGCTTTGTATTCAAGTATAAATCGTACTGTGGCTGGATGGGCAGTCTGTCTGCTTTCTTATGGGCTTGTCTTAAATTCCTTGCTTGTATTGTTTGTATGGCTTTTCAATAACATGTCATATGAAGAACAACAATAAAAGCGTTGTTCCTTTGCTTGTTTTTTACCATGTATTTGTAGAGACGTTGTCTCATGTGCATTTACTCCATATCCTTTTATTCACCATTTAATACTACGAAAGGAGTAGACTACACTCACTCTGGTAAAGTATTATTCTAGTCGATAAAAGTGACTTGACTTTTGTTTAATTGACATAATGTAGCATTTTGTAGAATTGAACTTCATATCCCATTTGCTTGCCCATTCTCCCAATTTTGATAATTCTTGTTTGAGTATAGTATCTGCCGATAGAGGAGGCAATCATCAGTCAATATTCGTACTGGAGATTGACACTGTCTAGCAAGTCTTTTGTATGACACAAGAATAATAAGGAACCATGCATTGCATCTTGTGGTACTCCAGATTCTACATTGGCATCACATGAATGTTCATTCTCAACGACTAATCTCATTTTTCTATTTTTGCGAAACTGTGACATTCATTTATTGATATATCAGTTTATTCCGTACTGTAGTTTTCCATATTTGAAAGCAGTTTTTTTGTGTAGTACGGTATCGAAGGCTTTGGAAAAGTCTAATATAGCTGTATATGTTTGTATGTTATTGTCATAATTTCGCATAAGAATTTTTATTGTACATGAGAAGCCAGATCGAAAGCTATGGTTTATCGTAGATAGTATTTTAGTTTTCTCCATATGTGTCAAAATGTTAATTGTTCAAGTAAGACTGGTCTGTAATTTTCTGCAGAACTTTGAAACACATGTGCTATGTTTACGATGAGCCAATCTGTGGGTAGTCGTGTGTGTTTTAGTTAATTCTTGTTGGATACTGTCAGGTGCTATCGCTGTACTTGGATTGTTTTTCAACACTTTCTGCTTTGGCATCTGGTCAATTTGGTTATAGATTTTTTTTCCAGTTGTTTCGAAGTTTTGATGGTGCTAGTTAAAGATCTGTTCTTTCTTTTTTCTGATGTTTATTAGACAATTTTTTATCTTAATGATGCTATGTTTATTTCGATTTCATCTATTTCCAAAATGATTTTGAGTTTTTGTTTTCCAGTTCCCATTTTGTAATATTGTTTGTATGGTCCCATTCTGTTTTTCTGAATTGTTATTTTTTTCACTCTTTTATGGGTGTTTGTCTTCCAACAAGTTTTGATTATGAAGCATGGCATACGATTCAAATTCCTGTTTAGCAAAGGAATATAATTATCTTATTGATAATTTTAGATGGTTTATTTAGATCAACTGTAAATTTTAGCCCAATTTTGGAAGCTCCCCAAGATTCTTGTATTGTTCTTTCTTGGTATGGTGAACAGTATTTGCACGAACCCTTTCGATACCTTTTTGGATTTCACCTCAAATTGCTTTAGAATGTAAATTTCGTTTGAATGTATCTTGTTTACAGTATAAAGGTATTGTTCTTAAGTCCTAAATGATGAATATATACTACTCAACAAAAGAAACGAAACACAGATTTTATCACAAATAATATTAAACTTTTTTACAGAAAACCATGACTCGTAGACAAAATGTCTTTTTGCACATAAGAATTAACATAATGCCCAAAAATGTCTCCTACGATTTCTGAATCATCTCCGGTCACGGTCAAGGTCATCCGGAATTTCTGTTTGCTGACGTAAATAGTGAATATGTCCACATTTTCTTTTGACCAAACCATCACATTTTTGAACCCCGAACCTTAAACCTCAGTTGCTATATCGACCATGATTTCCTCAGACCTATTTTCAGCTTTCAACTAACGTCTCATAAGGGTAAAAGGCGTCTTATGCGATCTTGATATTGCGACGTATCACGGGACCTGCTGCCACATGATTTGTCATTTGATGAGCAAGTTTGCTATGGATTAATCACTAGTTTTTAGTTTGTTCTTCTTTTCACATAACAATGAATTGCGAGGACACAAAGCAGGATCGACGTTCTGACCGCGCTAAGTCATTGTCCACGCTGAATTTGGATTGAACGGGGCATCGAAATGAGACACTGTTTTTCACTTTTTCAGATGGCAAATTTTTAACATGATGAAGTGTCCCAATTATTGACATCAAACAATTTAAATCATTCATCAATTAACGGCGACATCGATCATTGGACGAAAAACTACCTTCCGGATTTTCATCGTATCCGTTTCGGAATTGATTTAAAAAGGAATAAACAAATGCGTTTTGGCGTTGAATGCATTAATACACTAAAATAAAGACTTTACATTGTGAAATATATCTATATATATATATATATATATAATTATAGTCTCTCATAACGAGGTAAACAAACAAAATCTATGAAATTTATCCGGAGCTTTCGGCCAAATAAACTGGCCTTCTTCAGCGGAACTTTGGTTTGGTACAATTAATCTGTCATAATGGATAACGTCACAAAACGTATAAAGATTACGGGAAAAGGAACGTCATGTTTACAAACCATTGGGTTATTATA
>MJUU01074496.1:22398-37615 GCA_002080025.1 Modiolus philippinarum
ATCTCACCCATGGTTTTTATTGGGTCCGTGTTGTTCATCTGTATGTGTGTCTTCATTTTTCTTTTTTGTCCCGTACTTAAGTGGTGTCCTTGTTTCTTAGTGTGTCCAATGTTGCCATTGTCCATGGATTGTTCGTTCTTTTGATTGACGGTTCGGTTCTCACTTACTTTTCAAGCCGGAATTTTCCATATTTGGCCTTTTCATTGTGACGTCATAAATAATGACATGCACTTTCAGCGAATTAGCTCCCTTTACCGTAAATATTGTCTATTTCGTAAATTATATAAAATATCTCTCTTAATCAAACGGTGACATATAGATTTTAAAGCTGAAGTATATGCCTCTGAAATGTCAAAAAAAAATTATCTGATATTTATTTCAGATGAAAGCCAAACAATAAGCATGTTCTCACATTTCCCTATATATTCTTTGTAAATATCGCTGAAAAATACTGAAATTGGCCTGATTTTCAAAGCCTGATAACAGGAAAAGATGATCGGTGACATATCTTTATTATTTTATTTTTTGAATAAATGGACTAACACGTACAAAATATCTTAAAATAAAGAAATTATGTCTGCTATTTTTACTAGGCTTGAACTACCTTAAATAAGAATTCGTTAAATTGTCCATCAATATCTTATAGGTAACTTAAATTTAATTCGCTTAAATGTACCTATGCACAAAATCCCTATGTTTGGCACACCAATCCCAATCAAGATTGATTGCTCTTTACAAAACATTTTTTTTTAACTTGTTTTTCCTTAAGGCATTGGCAGGCTGTAACTGTGTACAGATGATCATATATTTAATTGGATTAAAAACTATACAAAAAGATTAATTGACAAATTAGGTGTTACTAGATGGATTTCAAATAAGGTGTTAGGGATTATATGACCAAACAAACTAATTACGTGTTACATGATCTGTTACTAAATACATTTCTAAAGATAAAAATTAGTCCACAAAAGGTAATGAAGACCAATGATTAGTCCAGCAGGTAAAGTTGTAGACTGACTTTATGTCTGCCAGCCACACTGGTCGAGCTAACTATAAAATGACTGTAAATGCATTATTTTGAAGTTTCATTGGGATATGACCAAAGCGCGGTCAACCCTTTCATAGTCCTTATGAAACTTCAAAATAATGCATTCAATTCTTATAATTACACTTTAAACCCGAAATATAAAAAACAACTTTATTAACAGGGAAGTTTTGTACATTGGGATTCTATGTGACAAATTCATCCGCCACGTGGTCAAATTTGTTTCATGGGAATTGATATGCCACGTGATCGATGTTCACCTATCAAACTGACGGAATTCAAATGAATATTCATGAAATGTAATTATATGTAGACAATAAAAAGTAATGCTCATCTAAGTATTTGGGCCGAAACTTCAATTTTTTCCACAAGGTACTGACATCTATTTAAGAACTTTTTAAATGGGACAGATTTTTTAAGTCTTGATTAATTAGACAGTCACGAAGATAACAATGTATAATGATTTGTGCTAGCTCTCAAATTAGAGAACTGCTCAAAAAGTGAATCTGGTTGAATAAAAAGAATATACATCAGAGATGTCTTAAATGCTTTAAAATTGGACATGTTAGAATCAAATGTCACTGTAAATTAGTTATAAAGTATTACACGGTGTTTATTGGTTAACCTGCAGTTAAACAAAGGAAAAGAAGGTTCAAAAAGGGTGATTCTTAGAGGAAAAACATACTTGAAAGATTTTAATCTTGATCCTGTGTTTATTTGTAAATGGGTTAATATTTGATTCCATTTAATACACGTCCTTTATTTATAATGAAGATTTTGTTTTTACCTTTTCAAGTATATTTCTTGCCATGAATTTATTAATATGTTTTGACGTCAGTTTTCAGTCACAGGTATGTGGCTCAGAGTTAGTAGAACCAAAAGTTGTATGAATCAGACTGTCGCTTGCCTAAAATAGTATTTTACACAAGAATTTCTGGCATTATTGTTTTAATACTTTTTTTAAATTGTCAACTCAACGCAAAAATAGTCTTTTAAATAAGTTTAAAAACTTTTTATTGTCATAGAAGATGTCTGCTTTGCTCAAATGTACATTTGTAAATAAAAACTTGAAATTTTGAAATGTTTACATTGTTTTGTTTTGTTTCAGGTATCCTGATTCATTCGAATCAGAAGTTTTAATACTTAACACTACATCACCAGGGATTCAAGTCTGGCCGACTAGCCTCCGGGACTAGCCCCGTCTGCTACACTACTATATATTACATAACCTAGTAAAGTAAAATTAGAATAAATTTTCGAATGAATACAAATTGCCAAATAACCATAAATCAATTCAGAATACGATCACACATAGAGAGACAATATAAACGACGATAACGAAGCAAAGAAAGTGTGAAACCCCAAAACTCATCAGCATCGTCAGGTGCTCGGAAGGGATTAGCTATATCTGCTCCACGTGTTGCACCTGATCACTGTAATTGGAAAGAGTGTTGGTGAAGGAAAAATATTGAAAGACCAAAAAGTCTTGTTGCAAGATATTTTTATTTAACGCAACAGAACCAACTAACGAAGAAAACGTTACGACACAAATCTAGCGTATATCGAATGCTTCTAAGACTACCTTTCGAGCAATGTGATTCGGAATTCATGTACATGTACAAATAATAACTTAAACTTGAGGCTCAGACACTGAGCCTGTATCGCTCACCTGACAAAATGCTGAACAGCAGGATTTTTCGATGTTCTGTATGGTGGCAATGTTTTTTATGTGAATTTCCCATAGGGCCAAAATAAACTTTGTTCTGTGCTGGCGGCCATGTTTTTCATTGGATCAGAACAAAATGAGCAATCTTTGTTAAGAACCTTCAGTTCATCATTCCTGTAAAGTTTGGTTGAATTTGCTTCAGCGGTTTCAGAGGAGAAGAGGAAAATGTAAATTTTCCCATGGGGTCCAATGTTAAACCTTAGATCCGCGCTGGAAGCCATGTTTTTTATTGGATTGAAAAGAAATGAGCAATCTTTGTAAAGGACCTTCCATACATCATTCCTGTAAAGTTTGGTTGAATTTGCTTCAGTGGTTTCAAAGGAGAAGATGAAAATGTGAATTTCCCATAGGGCCAATGTTAAACTATGTTCCGTGCTGGCGGCCATGTTTTTATCGGATCGGAACGAAATGAGCAATCTTTGTTAAGGACCTTTAGTACATCATTTCTGTACAGTTTGGTTGCATTTGCTTCAGTGGTTTCAGAGGAGAAGAAGAAAATGTGAATTCTCCCATAGGGTCCAATGTAAAACCTAAGTTCCGCCCTGGTGGCCATGTTTTTTATCAGATCGAAAGGAAATGAGCAATCTTTGTAAAGGACCTTACATACATCATTCCTGTAAAGTTTGGTTGAATTTGCTTCAGTTGTTTCAGAGGAGAAGAGGAAAATGTGAATTTCCCATAGGGCAAATGTTAAATTATCTTCCGTGCTGGCAGCCATGCTTTTTATCAGATCAGAACGAAATGAGCAATCTTTGTTCAGGACCTTTAGTACATCAGTCCTGTAAAGTTGGGTTGAATTTGCTTCAGCGGTTTCAGAGGAGAAGAATAAAATGTGAATTTTACCATAGGGTCCAATGTTAAACCTAAGTTCTGCGCTGGCTGCCATGTTTTTCATCGGATCGGAACGAAATGAGCAATCTTTGCAAAACACCTTCCATACATCATTCCTGTAAAGTTTGATTGAATTTGCTTCAGTGGTTTCAGAGGAGAAGATGAAAATGTGAATTTCCCATAGGGCCAATGTTAAACTATGTTCCATGCTGGCGGCCATGTTTTTTATCGNATATTTTTTTTTTCAAAATGGCCGCCATTTCCAAGATGGCCGCAAAAATACGTCAAAATTTCAACTTTGTCGGATTTCAACGAAAATTGATTTCTAGGTAGATTTTGACGCTGCGAACAAGATGGGGGCATCGAATTGGCTGCCAGGTGCGACATCAGCTATTGCTTGCAATTGCAAATCTAGTTATTATTATTGTTCTTCCACACTTTCTTGAGACTATTTTGAGAGAACGATTTGATGTAACCAAATGAAACTTGGCAGGTAGTTAGATCACCATAACGCGGAGTGCAGGCTAGGAAAAAATTTTCAAAATGGCCGCCATTTCTAAGATGGCCGCCAAAATACGTCAAAATTTCAACGTTGTCGGATTTCAACGAAAATTGATTTCTGGGTAGATTTTGAGGCTGCGAACAAGATGGAAGCATCGAATTGGCTGGCGAGGGCGACTTCAGCTATTGCTTGCAATTGCAAATCTAGTAATTATTATTCTTCCTCTTTTTCTTCTTCCGGTCATGAACTTGTCCAACCAAATACTCGCAGACCATTGGTTCAATCTTGACCAAACTTCACAGGAAGATGGATCCCCATCCCAAGATGTGCATTCGAGTCTTGAAATTTTCAAAATGGCCGCCGTTGCCATGGAAACTAAAAAAAGGCGGGAAAATTAAAAGTGCTCCAAATTGCATGAAATTTTACAGAGAAGTTGCGTACGAAGTGTAGAACATATTTCCAGGTGAAACATTTTCAAAATGGCGGCCGTTGCCATGGAAACTGAAAAAAGGCGGAAAAATTAAAAGTGCTCCAAATCTCATGAAATTTGACAGGAAGGTTGTGTATGAAGTGTAGAACATAATTCTAGAATGAAAAATGTTAGGGTGACGATCCATGGGAGGTTTGGGCGACTTTTGTGTTTTGCTTTGCGAACACAGTTATTACTTGTTATTATTATACTTTTTTATTTTCCTAGAATAATTTTGTCCACGCGAGTTCTCAGAGTTGGCTGAACAGAATCACTTGATACTTGGCACAAAGTTGGATCACCATGTGACGTTGTGCACGACGGTGAAAAAATTTTCAAAATGGCCGCCATTTCCAAGATGGCCGCCAAAATACGTAAAAATTTCAACTTTGTCGGTTTTGAACGAAAATTGATTTCTAGGTAGATTTTGAAGCTGCGAACAAGATGGAATCATTGAATTGGCTGCCAGGGGCGACATCAGCTATTGCTTGCAATTGCAAATCTAGTTCTTCTTCTCTTTCCGGCAAAAATTTGTCCGACCATTTTCTCAAAGACTAATGGTCGGATCTTGACCAAACTTCACATGATGATAGATCCTTATCCAAAAAGATGCAATGGGGGGCTTAGAATTTTCAAAATGGCACCGGTTGCTATGGAAACGGCAAAAAAAGGCGGGAAAATCAAAGTGCTCAGAATTGGATGAAAATTTATAGGAAAGTTGCTTAGGACATGGAGAATAGGTTTCCGGTGTCCAAGACTTCGAAATGGCACCTGTTGCCATGGAAACGGCAAAAAAAGGCGGGAAAATCAAAGTGCTCAGAATTGGATGCAAATTTTTAGGAGGGTTGTTTAAGACATGAGGATTTGGTTTCTGGTCACCAAGACTTCAAAATGGCAACCGTTGCCATGGAAACAGAAAAAAGGCGGGAAAATTGAAAGTATTCAGAATTGAATGAAACTCAACAGACAGGTTGCCTACGATGTGTTGAAGTTATTTTTAGCCCGGATTTCTGATTTGGGAGTTCGTTTGGAAGACTTTTGTATCAGCATCCTGATACAGTTATAATTTTTTTCTAATGTTGGTATCTCTGTTAATTTCGGTCAAATGCATACTGCCATTCTAAAGTTATGCTCCAGAAACTAATGTTTGGATCGTAAGTATTAGTGACGCAAGTATTAGTGACGTTGACCTTTGACCTTCTGAGTGCAAAATCAATAGGTGTCTTCCTTACTTCTGATGCTGTCATTTATGTAAATTTCATTTTAATCAATAAAGTTAATTTATACTTCCGAAACCATTTTTATACCGAATTTGTGTTATTTGAAACATTGACCTTTGACCTATTTCGCCTAAAACAAAAATTTCTTTCTTACAATGTACATTTTATGCTCTTATCTGTGTTTTCGTTGAAATCCTTAAAGATGTCGTACAGTTATATTTCGGAAATTAAAGTTTTTCGGAACAACAACAGTAGACATTTGAAGGAACAAAGCACAAAATTACACAAATCAAAGTCTAGAGAAAAGGCAAAAGAAAGATCACCAGAAGACGGAGGACAAAAGACACTTCACACCCATAAACATACACAATACACATTCAACACCCAAATCTGTTGCACTAACAGTGTGAACTCTCAAAAACAGAATGGCATCAGGTGCTCTGGTATGGTAAGCTAAGTTGTCCTGCTCTGTATACAGCACCCGTCATACTATCAATGGGTCGTTCTAGGATCTGACGTACATAATACAAATTCAACACCCATAACTATTGCACTAACAGTGTAAACTCTCAAAAACAAGGGTGACACCAGGTGCTCTGGTATGGTTTGTTCTTCTCTGTATACAGCACCCGTCACACTGTCAGTGGGTCATTCCAGGATCAAGTTAGAATTGGTAATGTCAAATCCGGGGAAAAGTTAATCTAAAATTGTAAGTTTTCATTTATGACACCGGCATTTCATAACTATCTATAATGTTGTGATGACAGCCATAGAATTTTTGAAGGGAAAGCAACAACGGCTGAACATATCCCTTACTCAGCTTTTTTAATACAGTGCTTTTGCTCTTTCCACAAAGTCACTGTATGAAGTATAAACTCTACAATAACGTTTGTACTCAGTTTGATTTTCAACGAAGTATGTTTTATCGTTACTTAACATCAACTTCGGTATTATGTTATTTCCTATATACCTCCGTCTTTGTTGTAGAAACACTGATGTATCAGATAAGAAATTACTGTTCTCAGTTTATTATGTGGAAGTGTTGCATAAAGGGTATAAAAATCAAATGTTAGCATGCGAGACTAATTTAGGAGAGCTGTCCATGCAATCATCTTTTGGAATTTTCAAGAATCCACATGTGAATTACGCCGCTCACAGAATAGGCTTTTCGCAGTAGCTTTTCAGACCATCTTTTATTGCAGTCAATAAAGTAGTAAGGAGTTTGGATAGGGGCTTAGTGGTGCAACTAGCAGCTCCTGTTTTTAGGGATTCTTATGAAGCTTAGGCACCCATTAAAGGGTAAAGAGATAACTGTTATCTTCATCTACGAAGGATGCTAACACAGAAGTGGGATTTGTGATTATTTTGTCCCTAGATATTGTAGTTGGGGTATGCCAAATGAACTGTCTGAGTACCCATCTCCTAAACAAGACAGTCTAAATAGTGTTTCTTACAAACAAACGTAATATTGTTAGATGCTTTGTCTGCAGGTACTATGGCGTATTTTTCTTGGAGGCTTGCAAATGTTTTTACAACAATATTATCCTAAAATATTCTGGTCGTTCTGGTCTTCATAGATGTGTTCAAGCGCCGGATAAAATTAACAAGTAATGACTTAATCGACCTGAGTTTGACAATGTCTCCACATGTTCTTTCTCTTTCTTCGTCGACATTCAGGTATAGTCAGGTATCAGATGGATTGACGGGCTGGAGGACCCCTCATCAGAGTATATCCCGCATTAAGCGGAGTATAATTAAAGTTAACTATAAATTTAGTTTATGTGGTAAGCGAGACATAATACCGTTCCCTGTGTCGTGTTGAAAAGATTACGATCAACTCGTACGTTCGATGTCATCATGAAACCTCCAGCAATTACCAAATCCCCCAAACCCTAATACAAAGTTTAAAGCCTCTTATAACCGGGTTAAGCATAATACAATTGTAGAAGTTGACAACTGCTATATCCATGTAATTAATAGCCATTAATAGACATAATATAGTACACTTCAAAATGCGGAGATATAACACATGTAGGTAAAGTGGCAGTTGTATTATATTGAGCTCTATATTGGATTGGTATTTCCGGTCGCCTTTGTGCTTGAATGACTCATTAAAGCTTGGTCTATTACCAGCATTTGTGTCACTCATACCTTAGGGGTTTTTGTGTTTTGTTGTATATCATGCTGTAAAATTTAATTTTTTATTTGATATAAATGTTTATGATACCGATTAGTTCTTGTTAATATTTGAATACGATTGAGATTTACAGAAGGTTTTCTAAATTTTACCTTGGTACTGTTTTAGGGTTAAAAAAGTAACACGTACCATGGATTTTCCATCAGTTTTGTCTAAAGGTAAGACAATGACATCAGCCAATCAGTTATCAAGCAGATCTTACATAACAATGTATGCCTAGCCCACCCATAGTGTGACGGATGTGGTTAGCGGTACTGGAAATGTTTACCCTTTGGGACCACCTGATGTTTAAATGGGAGTTTACACTATAAGTTCCATAATTCTGAATGTCGTGTTTTTATTTCCGTGCCATGCTGTTGTCTCATGTCCTTGTCTTCTGTTTTTCTGCGTTCTCGTCTTTGCCATGACGTTGTGCACGATATTGCGACACTTTATCATTTTGCCCCTATTTTTTGCTATCCTTTAGAAATATTTTTTTTTATTTAAGTATGATTTTATTTGATATGAACATAAATTATCTTTTGTATGTTCATAAAAATGTATATCGGCAAAAATTCCAACTGCAATCAAAATCAAAGAAAATTTAGTAGCCTTATTGTTTAATAAAACTTGATTTTTTAGGTGTAAGAAGTAACATTGAAAACTGTTTCTGACGTAAAGACATAATTGTACTTTCAATTTTGTTCGATGGATCTGCTAGAAATTTTGCAAGCAAACTCCACGAATTCACAGCTTTGCGACATTATAGTATCAAAGACGTATCTTTAACACGGAAAAAGTTTGAAAATCATGAAGGTGGTCATTTCGACCCGTAAGACCGGAAAAATAACGAATTCATAATTCGATGTAAAAGAAATATCTGGTTCTCACTCAATCTATATAGCAAATAAGATTACAATTTTTATACCCTAAAAAGTTCACGATTTAAAAAATTGTTAACGCAAAAATTAGACATGTATTAATTTTCTGCGAAGAGCAATATAAAAAAATGGCAGGTCTAGCGGATTTGTCCACTGCCGTCAAAATTGTTAAAACAAGTGTCCAACCAATTTTTTCACACGTATATTCATAAAACTGTTTTCAGATAAATTTATTTTTTATTTATTTAAATGCACATTTATACCCATATACATTAGGGTTGAAGGCATACATGAATAATAACAAAACCATAATAAAACAAAACAAAAATTACAAAATGAAAAATCATGCAGTTGTTGAGTCCACTCTCCACAGCGCAAAAGACCTTGTAACGAATGAAGCAGTATACTGCACGATTTGTGGACAATTTAAACATACATATAGATAAATGCTTATTATTTGTGATAGAAAGTAAGTTCATTCCATGTACTTTGTAATGATTCAAATTAAAATATATAATATTTTCCCAAGAAAAAGTTGTACATGTTTTACGAGGTATAGCGGAATTGTCCAACGTTGATATTTTTAACGTTTTCACGTGAAACGCGCGGTTCACTCTCCACGGTGTGTTTCTGGGAAAAATGTATTCTAAAAAAAACTCTTTGCATGGAATACAAATTTGACACTCTTAAGAGAAGCAATTGAAATCTAGAAAACAGATGTAATATGATTATAACAAAGGCTTTTAATTTGTTTTAAAATATACCATGACACTGTAACTTGTACCACAAGCATACAATTACTCACGCTACCACAAAGACATATATGATGCATACAATTACTCACGCTACCACAAAGACATATATGATGCATACAATTACTCACGCTCCGATTTTTATTGCCGATATACCCTAATAAATATTATAATACAAAATAATCAGTAAATATGTCTATTTATTTGATAGCAGATAGGTATTTATTTGCCTTTGCCATTTTTGTAAAATTTGTAGATATGGAGTTTAAATCGAATTTGTATATGTAGAAATTTCTGCAAGTTACCGTATAACAATACGCGATAACATACTGGATACACCGCGTACAACCGTTACCGCGGGAGAGTCGTCAAAACGACAGGGGGGGGGGTCGACTATAACGCAGGGGAGAGTCGTTTTCTCTCGCTTCGAAGCAGACACACTGGTAAGAAATGAGAAATTTCGCTAATTTACAATGTTCTGGGGGTACATAATAAATATCGCACGGAACATTACGATAAGTTCGGAATATATTCACGTCAAATTTACTCACCAAATGCATGTAGATTTCCCAAACACTCTGACCAATTTCCACGATTTGATATTTTTTCAACATACTGATCTTTCGAGGCTTGTTTTCAACATGAAAACACATGTTATCGTTACCATTCCTATCCTACATAAACAAGTTAATCTAGAGAAAATCTACATGAAAAACCCCAAGAACCACTGAAGAATGTTGATACTAAAAGAATTTCAGGTCAATATTTGGATCGGCATGGCGGTAACGAAGGGAAAAGTCGTTTCATATTTTATAATAAAGCAGGGGAGAGTCGTCAAATGTTTTGAATTTCTGTCCTTGTCTGAAACCATGTGATCTTTAATAGCACATTTCCCCTTGTTCACTTTATCAACTTCAACATTAAACAATACTTCAACAATCATTCAAGAAAGCAAAATGTTTTCAATGTGAAAAAATAGTCTTGAAAAAATTCTTGTATAACAGACCAACTGAGCTTTGAGATAATAATTTGAGTGGTAATTGTGCTTGAAAGAGATATGCATATGTAGCTGAATGGTATAGTTCGAATTAAAGTCCGATGAAAATCTCTTCAAAGTGAGATCATCCTTTCCCTTTTTCGATTGCTTTCTTCAGTATTCGTTTGCCGATGTATTGCATTGGCGTCTCCAGAAGGGGATCGGGGGATTTGGACCCCATTCTCCGGAAAATCATTAAAATTTTGTGCAGAATTTAGGCAAAACGTTATAAAAAAATCAAGTATCACATGACGCCTTCTTTTATCTGGACCCGCTTTTTCGAAGGCTGGTTCTGCGGATGGGAAATGCTATCTTACCCGATTTCTTTTCGTTTCAGTTATCAAAATTTTGCTACCCTGAAATCCTTTTGTTTTATCCTTTAAATCATCAGAATTCAATGCAACAGATACATATTTGGAACCAATAATGTCAGTTACTTGGTAGGCACGTGCTATATGAATATTTAATTGCAAATGTTCATAGTGTACAAGAACATGTGTAAAATTTTATCTACTGGTTTTGAAAATGTGTCGTTGTATTGGCCGGAGTGGGATAGTCTTGATAATTTGTAGATCATCAGAAATCCCCAAACCATACTTATGACATTATAAATATGACAAGCCACCTTTTCAAATCAAGATATTAGCATATCATTTTCTAAATAATAGCAGGGACATATGGTAAAAAATAAAAAAAATCTATGGTATGATACTATAGTTAAGGACTACGCAATTTGATGAACGATATATAAAGTCTAGAATACATGTATATCATGAATAAAGAATGAATCTTTTTTGATACAAATAAATATAAATATTCAATTCGACCGGAGTAATACGTATATCCAAATGTCGTCCGACGTCGAAATAATTGCTAAAATTGACGTTACCCTAGAGGACACCAATATCGTGCGCAAAGTCCATGTCTCTGGACGTTGATTTCCGTAACAATCACATCCCTTGTTCCTTCGGTATTCTAATGTCGTAGTTTGTTTGTTTGTTTTTTTTTTACAAATACGTGTTTTTTTTTAGTAGCATTGTACTTTGCTGATGTCGTTTTGTCTCCGTAGACATGTGCTGGCACTCTTTGGCATCCTGCAAGAATTGGCAGGTATTCACCAGGACCGAACGCCCGTTGCAACTTAAAATAGTTTTGACACGTGTAATTGCACATAGTATTTATATGTATTCTGCTTAATGATAATCAACATTTTCTTTCGGTCAGGAACGATAAAACACAGGGAAAACAAATCTTTCATATTTGTAGAACGGCTGCGTACAGCTTGGTCGTTGGCGGCCTCAACATGCCCATTACATCCATCGATATATCTTTGATGCTACAAAAAGGGAAAAAATTGACCTCTGTTTAGAATCATTTCCCCAGCGTCCACTGTGGGTTGGCGAAACCGACGGCAGTAGAATACCGAAGGAACAAAGAACAAGATTACATAAATCAAAGTTCAGAGACAAAGCAAAAGTAAGAACACCAGAAGACGGAAGACCAAGGACGTAACACAGTAACAAAACGCAAACACTACAAATACAACAATAATAATAAAGCACTAACCGTGTGAACTCTCAAAGAGTGACATCAGTGCTCCGGAAGGGTAAGCATGTCCTGCTTTATATACAGCACCCGTCACACTGTAAGTGGGTCAATCCAGAGTAAAGTCAGAATCTGTAATGTCAAATTCGGGAAGACTTAATCTAGCTGAAAATGTCAGTTTTCATTTGTGACACCGACATTTCATATCTATCTGTGATGTCGTGATGACTGCCGTAGAATTGCTGAAGGGGTGGAAGTAACAACGGCTGAACATAGCCATGACTCAGCAGTTTTTATGACTTTCCACGAAGTCACTTCTCATATCCAGGCATCAAATTTATCACGTTCTTTTTTAGACAATTTTCCCGCGTTGGATCCTCAACCACAACTTTTGAGTGAAAGCCTACGAACATTTGTCATTGTCTTATCGCCGCACTCGTCAATTAAATTCCAAAACTTTCTTGTTAATATCCTTGGTAGTTGGAGGTGTCGAACTTGGCCTGAAAGTGTTGCGCGATATTTGTAAAGGAACTTAGTCTCCACATTTCAGGCCAATCAGTCATTTAAAAAAAATAACATAAGTCTAGTAATGTTGCCGTACATCGAGATGTAAAATGGATTATTCAGGGACAGTTTTTTTAGGAAGTTTCTATTAAAATAGAGGATCCGGCTTGTGCACTATTATCAGGCAATGGGAGTAGTCGATGTGGTCATCGTCAAGTTGTCGCCAATTGTTGTGATCACAACATACTCATGATCTTCGGCCAGTCCCATGTACCCCCTTGTCAGTCTCCTGTGAGCAGAGATTGCCACATTTCTCATTCGGAGAAGTAGTTGGCGTCAAGCTAGGCCAAGAACTTTTTGTTTTGGATGGACAGTTGTCGTTTTTTCCATGTAAGGATTGCTATATCGATGGGATATCCTGTCCACTTTCCCTCCGATTGCTGTCTCGATGGGATATCCTGGCCACCTTCCATCCGATTACTATCTCGAACATCAGTAATATGTGTCTGATTGGGAAAAGTAACATTATAGCCTTTGTAGTTTTAAGCGCCGCATTTAAGCTTGTCCAAGATTAATATATTGGTAAATTTAATATACATTCCTCATAATTATTCAGGCATTAATGGTGTGTCGCAATGAAAAATAATAAAACGACGGACACTGTGGCAGTTTCACATGGAATTACATTTATTTAAAGTTCCAAAGCCCCTCTGCCTGACAATAGAGTTTTCTATAATGATGTACACCCCAATGAGATTGCTGAATTGCATCTTTGTCTTCTGTATTCTCACCTGGTCGTACTTGAAGTCCAGTGGATACATCCTTAGCGAGGTAACAAGTCACAATGGTACACCAGTGTTTGGTCCTTAGTTAGAGTCTTGACCAGATGTTCAGTAAGTTTGGCATTAGCAGAACGAATTGATTATCGTTATCATAGATTATCAACATTTTGGAGATGCTTATTCATCAATGTTATGGGTAAAAGTTGATCTGGTCAAAGGTTGGCGTAGGCTTTTCGTGTGCCATATGTGCATGTGTCGATCTGAGTGTCGGCATATACAGTGAATAGAACTCTCACGACGTAGTTGTAGATGCCCAGGTCCCGTATTTGTTCACTCTTTAGGCATATAGATTTTGAGAGGCTGTATCTGTATATTTTGTATGGTCGTGTAGGATGTATGACGAAGGAAGACATACTGTCTTACTGTTTGTTTCTTCTTCTTCTTTTTCTGCTTCTTCTTCTTCTCATACAATCGTGTCCTGCCCATAACTTTTGTCTTTTGACCTAGACTCAAGATATTTGGCATGTGGGTGTATCATCATGAGAAGGTGTCGCGTACCTTAGTGACCTCTGTGTGACACAGACCTTTGATCTCAAGGTCAAATTACAGAAAATATTAGCTGTTTGCCTGTCCGGACAAGATATTTTTCATCTTTTGAACTAGACTTGCGATATTTGGCATGTGGGTGTATCATCATGAGAAAGTGTATCGGGTACCATAGTGACCTTCATGTGACCTTAACCTTTGACCTTGAGATCCAATTACTTGAAATTTTAGCTGTTGTTCTGTCTGTGTGAGAACTTTTTCATCTTTTGACCTAAACTTAAGATATTTGGCATGTGGGTGTATCATCATGAGAAGGTGTGTGGCGTGTTAACTGATTTTTTTCAGCTGTTGGCATGTCCTGGCTAGAACTTCTTCATCTTTAAATTTTGACCTACACTCAAGATATTTGGCATATGGATGTATCATCATGTGAAGGTGTGTCGTGTTCCACATGCCATAGTGATCTTCATGTGTCCTTGACCTTTTGACATTGAGGTCAAATTATTGATATTTTAGCTGTTGGCCTTTTCGAGCAAACTGTTTCATGTTTCGACCTAGAATAAAGATATTTGGCATGTGGGTGTATCATTATGCAGTGTGTCACGTACCATAATGGTTTCATGCGACCTTGACCTTTAACCTTAAGGTGAGATTACTGATTTTTTTAGCTCATGGCTAGATTTTTTCATTTTTAGACCCAGACTTAAGATATTGGCATGTGTCGTGTACGAAAGTGACCTTCATGTGACTTTGACCTTTGACCGTGAGGTCAAATAACGGAATTTTTTAGCTGTTTAAATGTCCGGGCCAGAACTTTTTCATCTTTTTACCTAGACTTAAGATATTTGGCATGTGGGTGTATCATCTTTAGAAGATGTGTTGGGTATCATAGTAACCTTCATGTGACCTTGAGCTCTGGCCCCAAGGTTAAATAACTGAAATTTTAGCTGTTAGCCTTTTGACCTAGACTTACGATTTTCTGGGTATGGATGTATCATCATGAGAAAATGTCGAGTACAACAATGATCTTCATGTCACCATGAATTTTGACCTCAAGGTCAAATTATTTGAATTTTGGCTGTTGGCCTATATGGGCACAAAGGTTTTTTTTTTTATCTTTTGACCTAGACTTTAAATATTTGGCATGTTTGTGTATCATCATGAGAAGGTGAGTTGCATACCACAGTGACCTTCTTCTGGCC
>MJUU01074499.1:0-45319 GCA_002080025.1 Modiolus philippinarum
ATAAAGTTATTCCCGTTTATTGCATCCCACTTTGAAGAAAATAATGAAGTTTGAGGCAAAACAGTTACAGACCTATAAAAGACCAACGATGCTAATTTTTTCGAATAAAAAAAAGGCAAGTGAACGTTTAGTGAATTTTTTGCGCGATGTGTGATCGAAGTGTCACTTTTCCCGTTTGATATGTATATAATGTAACAATTTTAAGGTACTGACTGTAAGCTTTTGTTTTAATCTTGATTTCGATTCACTTGTTCGACCATAGCAATATCATAGTAAAATGATATATCAACATCTACTCTTTAAACATTGATGCAAGTTCAACCAAATTTTACATGATTTTTGGCAGCAGACTAGGCTCCTTGAGCTAGCCGGCAATTTAGCGAGCACTCCCTGGCCCATCTTTTTAAATTATGTTTTGTCTTGTTCTTTCTTTTTCAAGATTGTGGTCTTGGAGTTAATGGTCCGCCTGTATTGAGTTTTATTTGTATGTTTATTATACTATAGGGAAACGGATAGAGGACAGGGAGGTTTGGGTACCCATAAACCGGCTTAACCGTACCGGCTATCCCGAGTTCCTATCGTTGACTATGTTTGTCTTCTGTTTTGTTATTTAATTGTTTTTGTACAGGTCCCTGGTGGATTGTGTCATGTGATTGTAATGTCCGGCCATTGTAAGTGTTTCCTGTTATCTTTTCTCCATTAATGGTCAGTCCTTGTCGAATATTGTCCACTTCATTCTATATGTTTGGCAACACGAGAATAATATGTACTCTTCAAACACTCATTCAGTGCTCGAAAAGGGACCAATAGACAATACAACATATAAATGATTAAAGAGCACTCATCGAGTTAATTGTAAGAAAACTTGGCAAGTAAAATCGGGAGATGTGGGCAATATGTATATACAGATGGCAAAATATAGCTTAATTTTTACAAAACAAGAAAGACAAATGTTGAATTTATATGAGATTTTTTTTTATATGAACAAGTTCACCATAACTGACAAAATAAAAAGAGCATGCACCTCAAGCACGATGAATCTTTTTTTGCGGACTCCACATTGCGCATGAGTTTTCATTGAAGGGTCATCTTCGCTAGCCAAGGGTTACGATTCGCTCCTCTTCTCTTCACCCTTGGCAGATCAAGATGGATTTCTAAAGTCTCAAATCCACGTCTTTGATTGGTTGCAGTTAACCTTTGCTGCAGCCAATCAGTTAGCTACGTGCAGATTTTAAATATATATCGTAACAATAAAACTTAAAATATGGTGTTTAGTGATTTTTCTATTTTGCAAAATTTCCATGATTTGATAATGTTTCTTCACTTTTGAAGGGTTATTTCCTTGTAGTTAAATATATTGGGAATTGTTGTATTATTAGATGCAATGAATAATCTTTAATTATTACAATAAATCATGCTGAAATTCTTACTTCAAAGGGAGATGATTCGAAACTGATGTTTCACAAATTGTGGCTCAATCCGCCAAGGGTAGAGGAGAGGAGCGGATCATAACCCTTGGCTAGTGAAGATGTCGAAGGGTTAGAAAATGACAATAACCGCTTTCAACACAATATTTTTATGTCTGTGTGACTTTTTGAGCAGTTCAGGTTTAAGCAACATTACCAAATGATGATACCTGCAGTTTTCGTAGGCTTTCATTCTGTTAGTGCTGTAATTTTGAGGCCTTCTGGTCTTTTTTTATTGCCATGCTTTAGGGTTTTTTTGTTTTGAAATTTCCTCTTTTTCCGTTTTTTTTTTTTCTGTTTTTTTTTGTATTTGTTTTTGATTTTTGTTTTTTTTTGTTTTTGGTTTGTTTGTTTGTTTGTTTTTGTTTTTGTTTTGTTTTGTTTTTTTTTGCTTTGCACTCGTTTCCCGATGTATTAAGGGGGGCCTTTTTAAAATAATTACTCATTTCATCCAGTTGGATGGAGTTATATTGCAAGTTCGATAGAAAACATGGCCACCAGCAGAATACATTTTCTATCATCTCGTCCATTGCTATAAGAAAACTTTTTAGTTTTCGCCAGATGAGCGATACATGCTAAGAATACAGAGATTCTAGTTTAATAATCTTGAACTGACCCATGTTATTGTTCATATTTTGCACTATTTTGTGTTAAGTTTACGATTTAAATTGATTTTTTTCATTTTAGTGAAACACTGCCACATCAAGCAGAGCACGAATATTCGAAATGGCATTGAATATGAGCTATTGACAGTTTGTCTTGTTTATTTTGACAAGCAGTTCGCTTTTTTCAGAAATAAAACCGATTCAATAAATCTGTCCCCACAGTAAGTTTTTGACTTGTATATCTTTTGTCAGCTTCTGTGTTAAAGAAAGCACAATGTTATCAAATGCGGACGGAAATAGACAAAATTTTTGTGTGCATTCATACATTATACAAAAAATACCCAAATATTATAATGTAGCATTTTGTCATCTTTTCACAAAGGAACTGCCAGCTAGTGAGTTAGTCACAACATCACTGCATTTGATTGGTCGACCCTAGGAACAACACAGTCCAACAACAAAGTTATGCCCACGACTCGAATAGTTGAGATCTGTCCTTTGTAATTTTTTTTGTCGTTGATAGGGACTGTTTGTTACATCAATTTTCCATTATTTAATTGAAATGATTGAAATGATTATCATAATTGCGTTGCAGAATCTGGTAATAAAGGATGTCCATTTTCTTTAAGAGCAATAAACTCGACACAACAACTGTTTTATAAACAGTGTCAAAATATTCATTATGAACCAACATGTAACATTTGATTCATCCTTTAACTTGTGAATAGATATTTAACAAATTTAAGAATTGTATTCATACTGACGATAAAAAATAGTTCGATTTACATATTTTCCCGTTATAATGAGTCCTATTTAATCGCAGACAAAGAGTTGGATGTGGTATTTATTGTAAACAGGAAAGCAGAATGTAGAAATAGGGGACGCCATATCGCTGATGATAGCGATAAACGAACTTGAAGTCTTAAACTATAGTAAGGGTTGGTTAGTTATGTGGTCTGAAGTAGGAGATGCATTGTTACGAAAACTGAATTGTCTGACACTCAATTTTAAGCGATGTACTTGATATTGCATTGATTGGTTGATTGATTGTGGCTTGCGCCTCTGGCCACTATGACTTACCTCAGATCTATAACTATGCCAATATGAAATAAATTACGCAATGATACTATATTATATGCATTATATTGACTCTACGTGGCATTACGCTGGACAATTAATAAACTATATTTCTTGGATATAAATTTTAACACATTTGTTACTTATTGGACCGCATTCATAGATCAGATGATGCAGGATTTTTCTATTTCATTTCCAAGAATGGAAAATCTGGATGAGAACCACAAATGCAGACAGGAAGATAATTATGCGATACAAGGGCAAAAAAAAATATATATCCAAATCATTTGTCTACTCAGCTTGTTTTACCTCGTTGCGACAGTTAGTTTTTAAAATTAAAGAACCTTAGTGAGCAAGCTCACATACCCAACGCCCCCACATATCGGATAATCCTGCATTATCTAAAAATTATCAAAAATTGAAATCCAAGTAGCATGCACATCTTTGATATGGGCACAATCAACCTGCAAAATAATAACTTCCTATCTAATAAACTGTAGGAGGAGTTATCCGGACAAATGATGTACCCTATATGCAATATAATTCATAAAAATGACAAAGTTATACAATATATAGTTTTCTGGAAAATTATCGAAAATCAAAATCCAAGTTGCATGCTCATCTTTGATATGTGCAAAATCAACCAGCAAAATAAAAACTTCCTAGCTATATATATAGCTTAAAAACTGTAGGAGGAGTTATCCGGACAAATGGTATACCCTATATGCAATATAATGCATAAAAATGACACAAAGTTCAACAATGTGTAGTTTCCTGAAAAATAATCAAAAATCAAAATCCAAGTAGCATGCACATCTTTGATATGTGCACAATCAACCTGCAAAATAAAAACTTCCTAGCTTAAAAACTGTAGGAGGAGTTATCCGGACAAATGGTATATCCTATATGCAATATAATGCATAAAAATGACAAAGTTCAACAATGTGTAGTTTCCTGAAAAATAATCAAAAATCAAAATCAAAGTAATATGCACATCTCTGATATGTGCACAATCATCCTGCAAAAACTTAAAAACTGTATGAGGAGTTATCCAGACAAAGGGTGTACCCACTTACGACAGACGGACGGACGGACGGACTGACGGACCAGTCAAAAACTATATACCCTCCACAACTTCGTTGCGTGGGGTATAATAAACCTTAAATTTCAATTTCATCTATCATTTTTTGGTTACAAAATTCGTGATTATCCTGTAATTAAAGTTGCGCTATCATTTTAATTGAAATATCTATCGTATAAATTCACAGACAAATCGTATAAAATCTGGGACATCAGTAGTGGACACTCGTGTAAATTCCAGGACAACAAGAAACTCCGAATTCTCTGGTTTCTGCGTTATATCAATAACACAATTCCAGACTATAAAGACAGAGAAGTAAAATTTTAGTAAAAATTGCAAAATATGATAGAGAATAAGAACACAAAAGAGTATTTCCGCTTGAAAAATCGGGTCGAATCCATGACAATCGTATAAAATCATTTTGGGAAAATCGTAGAAAATCATGTCCTCGCAGGACGACGTTACCTACTGTGCAAAAGCCATATGACAGACTGACATTTACTAACTCGGACCAAGCTATACACCTGATTAGAACAGTTTATCAATTACTGTAAGTGGTACGGTTATGATATTTGGCTTGTAGGTTGTTTGAAAACTTACAATATCTAAATTAGAAATTTTGTATAAAACTAAGGAGTATCTCCCTCATGCAAAGCTCCGTCCTTACCTGAGTTTGGCTTCCCATTCAGATCATTTTGAATATTAGCTCTCCATCAGATTTTGTAACCCCGGAAGATAGAAATATTACCCAGTATTCCAGACTACAGGGGCACAACCCCTCCAAAACTGGGCTCAACTGGAGTTAATATACGGAATAAGTAGTTACATTGTAAAATCACAGAAATTATATTCATACACCTCATAGGCCTCATGGTAACTTCAAGATGAAGAACAACAATAAAAGTGTTGTTCCATTGCTTTTTACCATGTATTTGTTGAGACTTTGTCTCATGTGCATTTACTCCATATCCCTTCATTGCTTATTTTAGACAGGAGTTTGTCTCTCCTGCAGTGTGGAGTCCGTAAAAAGATTCCCCGTGCGAGAGATTTATGCTCTATATACATTTCAGGTATGGTGAACTTGTGCTTGAGAGAATTTTTCATATGGATGCACTATCACACTTTCGAATTTTGGCAATCTATTTTTGTAATTTCAAAATGTGATCTGACCACCTGTTAATATTGCCCACATCTCACTAATTTATACAGCCAAGTTTTCTCACAATCGACTTGATGAGTGTCCTGTGTTTGTCTATTTGTTGTGATTGTCCACCAGCTGGGAACACTGGTGCTTTTGGTAGAGCAACGGATGACAGTGATTGTAAGAAAATTTTGCCAGTTTCCTTAATGTTTGTTGACAATCCCACGTCTATGACTAGAATAAACATGGATGTAGCATTGCTCGACATCTAGCAATGAATTCCGCTCAAACCGGTGCTAGGGGCCGTCTTGAACTTACTATGAGGTATGGGCAAAGCTCATTGTTGAAGGCCTCATGGTGACTTCAAGATGAAGAACAACAATAAAAGCGTTGTTCCATTGCTTTTTACCATGTATTTGTAGAGACTTTGTCTCATGTGCATTTACTCCATATCCCTTCATTGCTTACGAAATGCAAGAAATATATGAACTTGCTCTATCGACCTGTCGTCAGTGAATAGATGATCTGTGATGACTTGTCGCAGACTTTTCAGTTTACATATTCAATCGCGATGTGTATAAAGAAGACACATTTTAACCACAATATTGTCTCGCCCTTAATGAAAGGCGCGGAAAGCGAGACATAGACATATTATGTATGGCGGCGACGACGACGGCGACGTAAATGTTCATGTATTTTTTTGTGTGAATAGGTCAGGTTCTCAGTAACCATAGGTGGTTGGTATTATGTGTTGGGTAGTACATTACAGTCTGCGATATGGCTTTTGTATATGACCTCTAATTTACGGTCTATTGAGCATATTTAGTTTTTGTGATCAGGTCAGTTTTAAGTAACTATTCGTGATAGACCAATTATATTTGCCTTTGGATAGTACATGACATTCTGCCATGGCTTTTGTCTTAGTGAGCATGTTATGTTTTTGCGATTTGATTAGTTTCCCAGTTACACCACAGTAGATCGATGATATAGGTTGATCTTTGGTAGTCTACTATATGGCTTTTTTATGTGACCTCCATTTTGTGGTCTAGTGAGCATATAAGTTGTGCCAAAGGTAAGTTTCTCAGTTACTAGTTACGGTACAACAATGCTATTTGGTATGTGGGTTTATTACGTGCAAGTTAATTATCCCCGCACTTTCGAAGAAAGTTTGGGGATAATGTTATACCCTCCGTCTGTTCACCCGTCCGTCCTTCCGTCACACTTTTCTTGTGACTCAAACTCCTACATTTTTAGTCCGCCTCAACGAAGTTGAGGAGGACTATTGGAGTACCCCCGGCGTCCGCATTTAGGAATATATCTTGGTAACTATGAAGGGTAGGGTCATCAAACTTTGTGTACAGATGCATCTTGGGCTATCTCACAGCCTCCAAGAAAATAAGGCCTGTTTGACCTATATTTTTCACTTGACTGGCTTTCATTTAATTTTAGGTCCAAGTTGATATCTCAGTTAATGTACATGGTAGGATCATCTAACCTTGCATGTGCATGCAACTTTTGGGGGTAGGTCAGCATCCAGGCAAATTAGGTCACTTTGACCTATATTTTCCGCATGAGTGACTTACATTCAAGTTAACGTCCGAGTTCAGATCTAAGTAACTGTACATGGTAGGATCATCTAACTTTGCACGTGCATGCATCTTTGGCGGTAGGTCAGCATCCAGGCAAAATTAGGTCACTGACCTATATTTTCCGCACGATCGACTTACATTCAGGTTAACGTCCGAGTTCAGATCTAAGTAACTGTACATGGTACAATCATCTAACCTTGCATGTGCATGCATCTTCCGCGGTAGGTCAGCATCCAGGCAAAATTAGGTAACTTTGACCTATATTTTCCGCATGATTGACTTGCATTCAAGTTTACGTTCGAGTTCAGATCTAAGTAACTGTACATGGTAGGATCATCTAACCTTGCATGTGCTTGCAACTTTGGGGTAAGGTCAGCATCCAGGCAAAATTAGGCCACTTTGACCTATAATTTCCGCATGATTGACTTACATTCAAATTTACGTCCGAGTTCAGATCTAAGTAACTGTACATGGTAGGAACATCTAACTTTGCATGTGCATGCATCTTTGGCGGTAGGTCAGCATCCAAGCAATGTTAGGTCACTTTGACCTATATTTTACGCATGATCGACTTACATTCAAGTTTACGTCCGAGTTCAGATCTAAGTAACTGTACATGGTAGGATCATCTAACCTTGCATGTGCTTGCAACTTTGGGGTAAGGTCAGCATCCAGGCAAAATTAGGCTTTGACCTATATTTTCCGCATGATTGACTTACATTCAAGTTTACGCCCAAGTTCAGATCTAAGTAACTGTACATGGTAGGAGCATCTAACTTTGGACGTGCATGCATCTTTGGCGGTAGGTCAGCATCCAGGCAAAATTAGGTCACTTTGACCTATATTTTCCGCATTTAAGTTTACGTCTGAGTTCAGATCTAAGTAACTGTACATGGAAGGATCATCTAACCTTGCATGTGCATGCATCTTTGGGGGTAGGTCAGCATCCAGGCAAAATTAGGTCACTTTTCCGTTTTTGTCCGAATTCAGGTCTCGGTTACTGTACATGGTAAATATAAGATCATCTAGCCTTTGTATACATGCATGAGGGATGGTAAATGAGTACCCTGGCGAAATTGGGTTTCTGTGTCCAAGTGCCATAACGAGGCGAACTTTGTAATCGTTGATTACCTATGTTTGGATTTAGGGATTTAATTTTGTTGTAGAATTGTTGCATACAGTCTACAGTTGCGCAATAAGCTTTCGGATTTTCGATATTGGTCTTGGTGCAAACAAGAGGCCCAACGATGTCAATTTTTACACATGTGGCATGTGACACAAACTCCTCCTACATTTATGGATTTAGGGATTTAATTTTGTTGTAGAATTGTTGCATATAGTCTGTAGATGCGCAATAAGCTTTCGGATTTTTGAAATTGGTCTTGGTACAAACAAGAGGCCCCATGATGTCAATTTTAACAAAGACCCAAAGATTTGGATTTTGACACATGTGGCATGTGACGCAAACTCCTACTACATTTTAGGATTTAGGGATTAAATCTTTATGCAGAATTGTTGCATATAGTCTATAGATTTGCAATAAGCTTTTGGAATTTTGGTTCCGGTTTCAACTTTGGTAAATTTCCTGAAAATGTCAAAGACACATGTTTTTTTTTAAAATTTTGGCATATTATCTTATATTCTTCCAGGTGTTTGGTAAAAAACAAAATTCTGGAAACTTAGGATTCTGAAAGGCGGTTCCAATTTTGGTAAATTTCCTGAAAGTCTCAAAGACCACTTATTTTTTTTGAATTCTACCTAGCAACCATACTTAAATTGTTTATATAATTTAGGACAAACATTTTCATCAATTGGATTTCAAAAAAAAATTTGATTCAAGTTTTGGTCAATTTCATGAAAGTCTCAAAGACCACTTATTTTTTGGAATTCTACCTAGCAACCATACTTTAATTGTTTATTTAATTTAGGACAAGCATTTTCATCAGTTGGATTTAAAAAATATTTGATTCCAATTTTGGTAAATTTCCTGAAAGTCTCAAAGACCACTTATTTTTTAGCTCGCCGGGACGAATGTCCGGAGAGCTATTGTCATACTCCCGGCGTCGGTGTCGGCGTCGTCGGCGTCGTCAGCAAAAACTTTAACCTTGCTTGTGAAATGGAGACCTTAAGAGGTGGGATGTTGATATTTAGTATGTGGCTTCCTTGCAATGAGAGCTTTCTTTTGGTACCATATTTGTTGACATTTTGACCTTGACCTTGCCCTAAGGGCAATTTTCAAAAAACTTCCACCTTACCTCTAAAAGGCAGGCTTTAAGTGGCAGGGTGTTCATATTTGGTATGTGACTTCCTTATGATGAGCGCATTCTTGTGGTACCATATTTGTAGACATTTTGACCTTGACCTTTCCTTGAGGGCAATTTTTGAAAAATTTTAACCTTGCCTGTAGTAAGGTGTTCGTATTTGGTATGTGATTCCCTTATGATGAGAGCTTTCTAGCGGTACCATATTTGTAGACATTTTGACCTTGAACTTTCCCTTAGGGCAATTTTTGAAAAACTTTAACCTTGCCTCTAGAAGGTAGGCTTTTAGTGTTAGGGTATTCATATTTGATATGTGACTTCTTTATGTTGAGAGCTTTCTGATGGCACCATATTTGTAGACATTTTGACCTTGACCTTTCCCTGGGGGTAATTTTTTGAAAAACTTTATTCTTCCTTATAGAATTTGGTTTGTTCATATTTAGTATGTGGCTTTCTTGTGATGAGAGCTTTCTAATGGTTCCATATTTGTAGACATTATGACCTTGACCTGCCCTGAGGGCAATTTTTTTAAAAACTATAAGTGTTTCTAGAATGTTGAAATCTTATGGTTAGGTGTTCAATTTCAACATATGACTTCCTTATGATGATAGCTTTCTGATGGCACCATATTTTTAGACATTTTGGCATTGACTTTGTCCTTAGGGCAATTTTTTTTTAAAACTTCAACTTTACTTCTAGAAGTTAGTTGTTTAGTTATAGGGTGTTTATATTTTTTCATGACTTCCCTATGGTGAGAGCTTTCTAGTAGTACCATAGTTGTAGACATTTTGACCTTGACATTGCCCTGGGGCAGTTTAAAAAAAAATGAACCCTGTTTATAGAAGTTAGTGAGTTCCTGTTTGACATGTGGCTTTCTTATATCGCATTTAAAGTATTTATCACGAAAATGTATAACCTTCAAATTAATTGTGCATTGCGGTTACTGTAATCCCCGGCGAGCTATGTTGTCTTCTGACAACTCTTGTTTGAATTCTACCTAGCAACATACTTAAATTGTTTGTGTAGCTTAGGACTAACATTTTCATCGACTGGATTTCAAAAATATTTGATTCCAATTTTGGTAAATTTCCTGAAAGTCTCAAAGACCACTTATTTTTGGGAATTCTACCTAGCAACCATACTTAAATTGTTAGTGTAGTTTAGGACAAACATTTTCATCAATTGGATTTCAAAAATATTCTATTCCAATTCTGGTAAATTTCCTGAAAGTCTCAACGACCACTTATTGTTTGGAATTCTACCCAGCAACCGTACTTGAATTGATTGTGTAGTTTAGGACAAACATTTTCAACGTATGGATTTCAAAAATATTTATTCCAATCTTGGTAAATATCCTGAAAGTCTCAAAGACCAGTTAATTTTTGGAATTCTACTTAGCAACCATATATCCTAGAATTCTTTTAGAAAAAAGTAACGACTATCAATAGTTAGTTTTAAAAATGATGCAAAATTTATGCCCAGGTTGTATAACAACTGTTTTCTGTGTCAAACAGGGAGTGCGGGGATAGCTGTCGTTTCCGACAACATCTAGTTTATGTTTGTTGACAACCTTGCATTCATGGATAATGTATAGCATGGGGGTGACACGGGGTGTCTGTTCTCCCATTTCCCACATTTTTGGACATTTTTCCCATTTACCACATTTTATGGACTTCGTTTCCCAATTCCCAAACTTTTTTTCGTTTTCCCCATTTCCCTAATTTATTTTTTCATCATTTTTCCCATTTCACTAAATTTTTGTACCTATTTTTCCCATTTCCCAAATGCGTGTCAACCCACTCATAGCATGGAGGTCTTGATTGTTAGTTTTAGTATTATTCAAAGAGTACATGAATGACCTGTGATTTGAAAGGATTCAAAATATTGCTGATGATAATAGCATCTATTCCTTTGTTGGCAAACGGAATATAAATAAATTTTCTGTTTTCGTTGTGAAGAGGTTCGGTCCTTACAGGTTTGAACTGACGGAGAGACGATACGTCAGCGAAGATACTGCTTAGTCTGTACTGTTAGGCGAAAATACGCAAGTCCAACGTCTTGTAAGTTTTTTAAATTGTGAACTCGGAGAGAAAACATTGATGAACGAACATGATAAATACCCAAAGATGAACACAACCTGTGCAGCTGGTCATTATACAAATCAGGAACAGATATGTTTGTGGAGTCATTAGAAGAAGATGATACCCCAACAGAAGTTGATGTATCATCAAATTGTTTATTTTCATTATTTCAATATGTATATTTGCAAACGAATACAAAAGCAAAAGATAAAAGATGATTATTTAATCTTATGTAGTGTACGTCTAATTGTAGGTATGGATGAAAACAGCAACAACATATGGTGTACTATTTGTGAACTTCGTGAGAAACAAACGAAGGCATCGGCATGGTGTTCTGAATGTGAACAAGCTCTTTGTAGAGAATGTGAAGTGCAACATGAGTTGTCAAAATCGTCAGAAAACCATGATACGATTACTGCTGCCAATTACATGTCTTTGCCACCGCTCACTAGAAATCTCAATTCCCATTGCCATGAGCACAGTAAACAACTTGATTTGTATTGCCCGGATCACAGAGAACCTTGCTGTGCCATGTGTTTGATTGTTACACACCGTGACTGTACCAAAATAACCTCTTTACAATATATTTTACAGAATACGACACAGGAGCAACTTTTGCTCGAACACAGTATCAATATCGCTGACCTGAGTAAATTTATCCAAAAGGTGAAAGATGAACGAGACGATAGCTTGTCCAACTTTAGGCAGCATATGCAATTATGCCAAAAAGAGATGGAGTCCTTCCGAACAAGTATAGTTCAATACATAAATAAAATACAAACCGAATTGTTGAACTCCCTTAAAAAGTCGTACAAGGAATACGAAGAAGATACAAAACGATTTCTTTCCGAATTATCAGTCAGCGAAAAAATTATGAAAAACCTAGAGGTGAAAAAGATTCAAGAAAAAGCGACAAAATTTCAAGCATTTCTTTCAAGTTTTGAGTTGGAAAAAATCATATCAGAAAGAAAGTCTTCTGTACATACGCTCGTTGACTCCAGTTCCCTACAAGGAATAGATTTGCAAATGTTATCAAATGTTGACATTACGTCACCATTACGGGCCGTAGACTTAGTAAATACAATAAGTATTGTCGAATATCCAAGCTTTGTGGAGTTCAGTCACAGGAAGGCAAAACATGCACAATTGTCTGCAGTGGCATCAAGGAAAGAAGATAGCATTGCCCTACATGAACGATTGAAAATGAAGGTTCTAGGTCTTTATAAATGCAACGTCGTAGGGTGTACTCAAAGTCCGTTGGGAGAGTATGTGTTTTGTGACTTTTCGGAAAACAGACAAATTCTGGTGTTCAGATCAAATGGTTTACCCAAACGACACATTAAAACAAATGGAAAGCCTGCTTGTGCAACGTTTATAGACAAGGACAGACTTGCTGTTACATTTCCAGATGACTTAAGAGTGAAAATTTTAGACTTTGAATCTGGTTCGGTTTTAATGGAACAAGAAGTAACAGAAAGATGTGTCGGGATTAAATTTTTCAAAGGTGGTTTAACCATCGCTTGCAGTAATAAAATGTATAGGCTCGACTTAAATTGCTCTATTGTCCAGACAATACCGCTATCAAAATGCTCTTCTCCCCATTTAGCATGCACTAATGATGAAGTAATTGTTGGAGTAGAAAATGAAGTTCACTGGTTGACTGAGAATGGCGAGATTAAACAGAAGTATGCATTTGAAAAACACGAGAGAATCGAAGGCATAACCACAGATGCATTTGGAAATGTATATGAATCTTGCTACAAATCTCAGAAGATTGTTGTACTCACACGGAATGAAGAGGATATCACACAGGATAAAGTAGACATCAAACATAACGTAGAAGATATCGCACAAGATCGAGTTGATATCACACAAAATGGAGAAAATATCACACAAAATGGAGCAGATGTCATACAGAAAGGAATAGAAGTGAGAAATCTTTTGATAGAATTGACGTTACCCACTGGACTATTTTGTGATCAAACGAACAATCAACTGGTTGCTGTCGTCTGTAGTTCTGGCCAAGGTCTAGCTGAAGTATTTGAAATCAAATTCTGATGACAGAAATCGTGTTATTATTTAAACAATCTTGATTTACAAGAGGCAATAAGATTCATTTCCATGAAAACGTTTGAAACTTCTGGCACAGAGAAGAGCTACGTTTTATTGTGTGAATTTCAATATGGTCTGTAAGTCTCGGCATGTGACACCGAGAAATCACGATAAAATTCAAATTTGATAACGTTTCCCGCCACAATATGACGTTATACAGACCCGCATATGTAGTTTACAACTCATGTTGATTTGAAAATACTGATTTGATGGAATTTGGACAATTTGTATTAAAAAGGACAGGTCGCAACAGTTCTTTATGTTGATATGCAGATGGTAGAATTGTTATTAATTGAATCTTTATTAGTTCATGTTCCCGATCTTTTGCGCTAAGTTTATATCTTCACCTTTTCCATTATATGTTCACTAATGTATTTTTTTTACTAAGATACAAAAATGCTCTATATTGATTCTCTTCTGATAGTAGAAATACCGAACTTATTGTTAATTTAATTTCTGCACATGGCCAATGGAATTCACCTTTCATATTTTGTCCCGTGTGGTGTCACCACTGCACTATCAGGTTTTGTTCTGTGACGTCGTTATACCGGGAAAATTCACGCACAATAAACAATTTTTGAACATGCGTGAAATACAACTTTTCCCGCGAGTTACCTGATAGTGCAGCAGCGACACCAATCGGGAAAAGCAGGATGGTGAATTCCACAACTTATGTCTCTTTAGTGCAGATAAAATCTAAACATTTTGAAGACCATTAAGTCAAAAATGTTCGAAAACTGATAGAGGACAAATAACTACGGGCATTTTATAATTACAATGTACCGGCTGAATATTGCAATTAATCCATGGGAATCATTTTATAACATTTTAAGGATTATGTTGATTTTTACATGTGTTAGATATAGTACACATGTAAAAATAGAACTGTCCTGTTACAATCGTAACACGGATAGTTTTTCTGTACGAGTAATCAGGTCAAGGTCCGAAGCCGTGTCTCCAAATGAAGGGGGATATTGTTTATCATTGTCCGTCATTCTGTCCGTCTGTCGTACGTCCGTCTGTCGTCACAACTTTCAAGTTTTTCTCTGCAATGGTAAATGCTACAAAATTAAAATATTGTTACAATATTTGTATAGTCATACCTTATTGTGGGATACATTTTCATACATGTCAAATTACTATTTCCTGTGAGTTTTTGACACTTTTTGCATTATAGACTGATTTTTCCTCGAGCTCTTCTCTGCAATGGTTAATGATACAAACTTAAAAATTTTGTCGGGAGCCTTGTGCCGTCATGCCGTAATGTGAGGTGCATTATCAGGCCTGGTATTATACTTCTTCTTGTTTACCGACTTAATCATTTTTTGCAATACAAAGTAATTTTCATGCCCAGCCTACGATAGTAGGCAGCATATAGTGTTCGGGTCTGTCCGTCTGTCCGTTCGTTCTCCAAAGTTAGGTTTACCCTCAGGTTTAAGTTTTTTTTCTGTAAAGGATGTATGCTATTATCATGAAACTTTGTATAAATACACATTAGGGTACAATTAAACAAATTTATCTATGTTAACAACTTCATGCTTCACTGATCATGGAAAAAAGATGGTAGTAATACTAGTATGAAGTTTACCCTTAGGTTGAAGTGGTGTGTGCTATTATCATGAAACTTTGTATAAATATACATTAGGGTATAATTAAAAAAATCATAATAAAAATGTATTCATGCTACCAACTTCATGCTTTAATGATCATGGAAAAAAGTGGGGTACTATGAGGTTTACCATTAGGTTGAAGTTTTTTTCTGTGAAGGATGTATGCTATTATCTTGAAACACATAAGAGTAAAATTTAACAAAAAAATCATAATAAAAATGTATCCATGCTACTAACTTCATGCTTCACTGATCAAGGAAAAAGGGGAATAGTATGAGATTTAACCTCAGTTTTTAGTTTCTTTTCTATATATGACTTATGTATGCTTTTATTATAAAACTTAATATAAATAAATATACTAAAAAACATAACAAATATTTACCCATGCCACAAACTTCATGCTTCACTGATTACGGAAAAAAGGGGGATAATTTTGAGGTTTATCCATTGGTTTAAGTTTCTTTTCTGTGAAGGAAGAAGGAAGTATACTATTTTCATTAAACAACCATATAGTTAAATACCCATTAGGGTATAATTAAACAAAAATCATAATATAATACATCCATGCAACCAACTTCTTGCTTTACTGATCACAAAATATAGCATTGCTCAAAATAGTTGCTAGGCCGGGTATAAAGTCCGTTAGACACATATTCTTGCTCATCATGCTTTTCTCCTCAATGGTAAATGATACAAACTTGAAATTTTGTCGGAAGCCTTGTACAGTAATGCCATAATGTGAAGGGGCCTGGGTGGCCGAGTGGTTAAGGTAGTTCTACTACCTATTCAACCACTATAGTCTATCGCCACTGCGGTGTGAGTTCGCGCCCCGCTTTGTAAATTACAAAAACGGGTGCACTCGACTTACAATCGTAAGTGATAAGGTATGTCAGTTACCTGCCCAAGGTCTGTGGTTCTCTCCGGCTTCCTCCGCCACTAAAACTGACCGTCATGAGATAGCTGAAATACTGCTGAAAGTGACGTTAACCTCAATATCAATCAATAAATCTAATATGGTTCCTATAAATCGTCAACCAGTATAATACTCGATAACCATATATTTGGCACATGCGCAAATGGTATCGGAAAATGAGTAAACGGATCAAAATCAACAATGTTTTTGATTTTGTTCGTCTTAGTTTATGAAGGAAATAAAGGTTAACAACAGTTTTTAACTAAATCATTTCATTCAGACACGTAAATGTGTATTGTTTTTGCTTTCTATTTGAATTTCGAACTTGTATCTGTTTGAAAACGTCAGATTGTGCATTGTGACATCAAAGACACGAACAGCAATGGAGACGGGAAATCCGCCTTCTCTTAGGTCGCCTCAGAATGGAAAACTCCATTTTCCGTCATATTAGAATCGAAATAATTCATGGCAGGTATATGGTTATTGTCATTTAACCATGGGCTGGGCCTTTATATTCTTAAATTTAACCCCTCGCTAACGCTCTGGGTTAAAATCGAATATAAAGGCCCAGCCCATGGTTAAATGACAATAACCATATACCTGCCATGAATTATTTCTTAAATCAACCATAATGTGAGGTGCATTGGGCAGGTCTGGCATTATACTTCTTCTTGTTTACCGACTTGGTCAGTTTTTGCAATACAAGGTAATTGTTCATTCAATGGAATATAATACACATTTGAGATTTTACCCCAAGCTTTTCATAAACCATATTGTCCGATACATTTTCAGACAAGTGGGTTACTATAATCTGTTTATTTCTTGAGGATTTATGACACTGTATCCATACTTGTATTGTGCTCACAAACAAATTAAATTTGCACTCACCAGATTTATTCATGGTTAAATGAGCGGGGGATTCACCTTCTGCTATTCGGCGACATCTCTTTTTTTTAAATTCCAATTTTTGTCTCGCCCGCCACGAAAGGCGCGGAAAGCGAGACAAATTTGTACAATGTATGACGGCGACAGCGGCGGCGGCGGCGGCGTAAACTTTTATGTAAAGTTTTTTGTCACGAACGCGGAAAGCGAGATACCTGCATACAAAGTATGATGGTAGCGCCGTAAAAAGTGAAGTTTTTGTGATTAAGTCATTTGCGCAGTAACTATAAGTTGGTAGGTCAATGATATTTGGTATGTTGGTCGGTCTTAGGTAGTACATGGCAGTCTGTCATATGGCTTTTGTCCTTGACCTCAATTTCACGGTCGAGTGAGCATGTTAAGGTTTTGTGATCGGGTCATTTTCTCAGTAACTATAAGTGGTAGGTCAAAGCCAAGCTCAAGGGAGAGGGGAATTGAAGTCTACGATTGACCTTTTTTCATTATATTTATGCTTAATTCTCATCAATTAAACACCTATGCTTTCCAAATTAGGGTACAATTGTCACATCTTTGTTGTTAGTTTCCTGTCTGCACCTTTTTTCCCTTAATAGAACGAGACGAAGATGAAATAAAACAATCTAATTTGACGTTTCAAAGTCTGAGACTAAATTAATTGTATATTTTAGTAGCATATATGCAAACTCAAACATATTTTCCATGTCTTCTTGAGGGCAGATATTTAGCATCAGGTTTCTACAAATTTGATTGTCATAAATTTAGACACCAGTATTAATTTGAAAATAAAAGCTTTCTGCCTCGTGCATTTTGTACTCATGAACTTTCACTTAGACCAAGACAAGTTATTGCTGTGTTTGGCGTCAGCGCGCACATCAAAAATGTGCGTTTTTAAAAGAAAACAAACAAGAGATATTTTTCGTTTTTCGCAATTGAAATGGTTGTTTAATGATGGATATGGAAGACAACACGTATGTATTCCTAATAGAAAATTGTTTAAAAAACCAGACATAAAGTGAATTGGGGGAAAATGAACAATATTGGAAATATATCATCACTATGTTCAATTTAATTCTGAAAACTGACTTTAAATGAACATTTGTCACGTCAAAGTATGTTTTTTTCAACAATTCTTTTCCTGTTTTTTGTTTTGTTATTTGTTTGTTTGCCGCATACCCTCCTTCATTTCAAAAATAATGTTGACGCCAAACAGAGAACTAAATTGGTTTGGCCTTATAAGGAAGAAAATGATTTCTATCTAACTGAATATATCATTTCTAACATATCATCCCCTATGGGGAAAAGTATAACATAAAATAAAGATGTTAAATAATGACTGACATCACAGGTCTAAATCCACAATACAACAGAACATGAACAATACAAATGAAGGGCAAAAGCAAAAGCTAGAGGTAAGGTTAAACCGGTTTATGGGTACCCAAACCTCTCCTTTCTCTGTCTTCCTTACAGTATAGATATATGAATAGAACCCAATAAAGATAGATTACTAACAAGGTCTGTAAGTCTCGTCATGTGACACCGAGAAGTTGCGATACAATTGCAATTTGAAAACGTTTCCCGCCAAAATATGACGTCGCAGGATTATGACATCCAAATTTTTTGTTTGAAAGGTCATATATTTTCGTGCAAAATGTAACTTCCGGGTACAAAAAATGTACCCGGAAATTTCAAAATTCGACGAGACTTACAGACCCTAATGCAAGACCATTATCTTGAAAATGAAGTGAATGAGACAAAATGTAGTTTTGGAAAAATGCCCAAGAAGGGACCACTGTTAACCTGCCGTGTATCTAAAGGTAAAGCACTGTCGTTCTATACAAAAGGAAAATCCAACCCAAACTTCCAATAGAAGTTGATAAAGAATCATCATGTTTAAGTTTAATAGTTAAATGTTTTATTCATCATGTATTTCAGTAAATATAGGCAATATCATGGATAGGCCAGTATACAAGGTTTAACTCCCTCCATCAAAGTTTTGTCCTTAGCTATATTTGATATTACTGATTATTCGGATTTTGTAGGGTTTTATGCATTTTAAATATTTTTTGCAATAATGGATTTCCTATGTTTGGGTTCTAGAGCTGCTGATGAGGAATAAATTTCCGAAATGGCCATACAGCTAAATAAAATTTTTGCAGTTGGAATGAACATATTTGTTATGCCGGTCTCATGTTCATTTACTCCATATCCTTTCACAAAAATATCAACATCGTCAGGCATCAGGTTATCGAAACCCAAAGCATATGTACCGGATTCATGCAGAATATTCTGTTGATATACGTTATGTTAGTTGCGCCCTCAATTTTCTGGATTTTTTTATCAGATTTTGTTTTGTTCGTTTTGTTTCTGTTTCGTTTATTTTAGATGGACCCATATCCACAACTAATGTCTATTTAGTTCAGATGAAAATAGAGGTTGTCGGAACGACAGCTATGCCCGCACTCCCTGATTGACACAGAAAACAGTTTTTTTTACCCCCTGTACATATTTTTTCTCATTATTGGTAAGAAAATATCATAAAAAAATATATCATTTAAAATAAGAATTATATTTAATATTAAATTCATTCCGCCGTGCGCGGTCCCGGCTGAAGAATAGGCCCGCAGCATCCTCTGAGCTTGGAGTATGAGCCATCCTAACAGAGGACCCCGAGGGAACCCCGGGATATAGAAATAGGACCCAGTATCTCCGGCTTGCGGGGTGTGACCCCTCCTAAACGGAGGCTGACCCCGAGGGTCCCGGGATATAGAAATTGGACCCATTCCGTGGTTGTGCGGGATTAATAAATACACAACCCATCTTTCGGATGGGATGTAAACTCGGGTCCACGTGTTGGAAGAAATGCCACGCTTCCTGCACGTTAAAGAACCCTTGTAGTAAGCTCCTTTTGGGGTGGTCCGTAGGTGATCGGCTACAAGGCTAAATCCCCCGCCCTTGACGATTTCACCCTACTTTTCCAGTGGCAGTCAGAATTTCCCGTCCCATGGCCATTTCCATACCCCAAAGTGATTATTTATCAACAAACTTGTTCTCGTCTTGATATAGCTGAAATATTGCTGAGTAGACGTTAAACAATATTCAATCAATCAATCAATCAATTAAATTTATTTGATACAGTGGCGATAGCTTGGTCACGGCTGTAGAAAATGTTAATATTTCAGACTGCCAACAAATGCTTGTACGCTGCAGTCTGGCAAAAGCACAACTCCTGGCATGGAGTTCAAACAAAATCAATAAATCAATATATTCAATTTAGCACAGTTCAATATCGTCGGCATGGAGTTCAAACAAAATCAATAAATCAATATTCAATTAGAACAGTTCAATATTCAGCACATAATCACTGTTCCACATTCCGTTACGACTAAGAAATTCAATTAAAACTGGCACAAAACTTTAAATGCACATAATGATAACAGTCAAACTTCAAATAATTGACCCTGGGAAACAGAGGTCAACTTAATTATTACAGTAATATTGTTGGTGCCGCGCTATGCTAATGGTCAAACATGTCAAACTATTGACATGCGATGACCACCGCCACAANGTGGGGGGGGGGGGGGGGGGGGAGCGGAACCAAGCCCATACAGCCATTCCGGGCCAAACTATTCACTTAAATTTGTGACGTATCTCCTGTCTAAAAACTTTCAATCGCACCATTGCACCATTGCATTGCATTAAAAAAACATCATTTCCTACCGAGGATAAATGGACATCGTCATGCCACAAACTTTCATTTGATATCTTGATATCAGGGTATTTAATGCAAGAGCCCCCAAGCCTGAAGGCCTCTGTTACCGCACAACTATTTAATCTTTTTCGTGCTCTTTCCATAGCAACATTATTAATTGAGTATCTCCAACTCTTTCTTGGTAGAATTTCCGACCAAACTATTTTAGCGCTAGGAAATAATCTTTTAATATACCTCAACTGTGACTTTACAAAATATCTTAAATCCCCTAAAGTTGACTTCCCCCTAGGTGAATAATAATGAATAATAATAATGTCTGGATTTTCTTCCAGGCTTGACAATGTTCTAAGTTTTGATTTTATTTGAGATAACCGCATACCGCGGTAACCTTGCCACCAAATGTGAATTCCATGTCTATCTAGGCCTAAATTTGTTCCACCAGGTCTATTATTTCTTGCATGTAACCAGGTATTCTTTACCAATGAAGATCCCAAAATCCATACTGATGTCTTTCCTGAATTAATTTAAACCTAGATTTATGGAACGGGGATATATAGGGTTCGTATATAAGCTTTGTAAGCTGCCGAGTTCCATCGCCCCATCGATTTTATTTCATTCGGGGAGTGTCCTGCCATTGAAAGTACAGTAGCCCCACCTATTCTGAATGAGTGTGCTTTAAATCGCCCTGTTTCAATGTTTGCACATTTAATGGAATTAGCTAAAACCACGGAAAATTGATATCTAGATAAAGTTGAGCCATCAAAATGACAGAACAGCGGCCCATTCAATTCTGATCTAATATTTAAATATTCCTTCACACTTTGTACTGGGCACAATATGCTACCATTAACTTTTGCCAGTTCGATAATCACTCCCTTTCTTTGAAAACCTTAAGTGAATAATTAAACTGTTTTCTTTCAATATAGCATCTTTAAATGACACTATATGATTTATATCTTTACCTTTAGATAAGGTTAGTTCTCCGACCCTAAACAACACCCAAAAAAGCAAGTGTAAACGCTGCTTTAAACATTTTTTTCCTCGTACCTAGTAAAGCATACACCGGGTAATACAGACACTATCTTGTGCAATATATTTGGTGTGATTGGAAGCCGTGTATCGCAACTTACTTGCAACCTTTTCAACCCCTCTAAAACTTTTCGTACAATAAAGTTTTGAGTCACATCAGCAAAACCTAATATTATGCAATTGTATCCGATGGCCGTTATGTATGAATGTGCAGTTTTTGCTGTTAAACCTTTAATTGATATGTATGCTAAAAATTGTACTATATTCTCAAGAGAGGGGCCATACATTTTCAAAACCTTGCACATGTAAATATTTTTCATAAGCTGCAAGACCTGTTTTATAACTTTTTGCAGTATTTTGCGACACGGAACCTTTTATGAGTCTGTCAATTTCAAGCTGCAAATCCAGTTCAGAAACCCGTCTGGTATGATTTGTGGATCCGTCTGAACTTCGGCGCCATTCTTCGGAACTTGTCCCATTGCTGTCGAGAGATTGCATCAGCTATTTCATTATGTTCCCTACTATGTGCCTTGCCCTAAATATTATATTGTTTTGCAAAGTATACAATACAAAATGTCTCATTAATGCCATCACACGCTTTGATTTTGATGTTTGTGTATTAAGTATATCAACCAAAGCCTGGTTGTCAATTTTAAATTTTATTTTCTTATTTTAAAGCTGGTTACCCCAAACCACAACTGATAGAACAACTGGTACAAATTCCAAAAAAGTTATGTCCTTCAAAATTTCAATGTCGAACCAAGCTTCTGGCCATTGAAAATAAATCCACTTGCCCGTAAAATACGCCCCGCATCCCATCCCTTTTGACCCAGCACTATCTGTGTACAGTTCTAATGTCTCATTACTTAACCATACAGATTCGGGGAAATAAACTTTTCCGTTAAAGGATTTCAAAAAACGCAACCATGTTTCTACATCCTGTTTAACCTCGTTGTTGAGTTTTATGAAATGATGTGGGTTTTTTTTGCCTTCTTTGTCAGGTCATAAAAACGACGATTAAAAGCTCGAGCACTGCGCACCGCTTTACTGAAAAAATTAAGAGAACCAACCAGTGATTGTAAACTTTTTAAAGTGATACGGTTTTTTTGTCCAAAAAAATACTGAAGATCATCAATTAATAGTTTCAGTTTTTCTTGTGGAATTCTTACCATCATTTCCACAGTATCAATTTCGAACCCAAGAAAAGTAAGAACTGTCACTGGACCTACCGTTTTTTTCATCTGCTATGGGGACTCCTAGCTCCTTACAAATATTTAAAAAACACTTCATCAGTTTTTCACAGTTATTCGAAAACTTTTCGCCAGCAAATATGAAATCGTCGAGGTAATGGTCCAATGAATTTAGACAAGATTTTCTCTCGATTAACCAATGCAAAAATGTGGAAAATTGATTGAATAATTTACAGCTAATACTGCAACCCACTGGTAGACATTTATTGATATAATACCCCTCATCAATCTTAATCCCTAGAAGGTCAAAATCACCCGGAAACACCCTCAACAAACGAAAAGCACTTTTTATATCTATTACCCCAATTTCGGCCCCTTTACCTAATTTACCTAGCATTTCAATAACATTGTCGAAAGATGTGTATTTAACTGTACAAAGGTCTGGGTCAATATAATTATTTATCCCTGTTTCTGGGGGGAATGAAAGGCGTGTTATAAGTCTCCAAAATGTCCCGTCTGACTTGGAAACAACGTCGACGGAGATATCTGCAAATTAGAAATTGGTAATGTTTTAAATGGACCTGCTACTCTACAAAGTTGTATTTCTTTATCTATTTTTTGCCTTAATTCGTTTTTATGTTAATTGCATAGCTGAAACCAAATTTGGGCTTTCTCTATGTTTTCTAGGCCCCGTATACTGTAATTTAAACCCATTAGACAACCCCTCACTAAGATCGAAACTAACCTTCTTATCTGGGTAATCTTTCAAGTATTTGAGTACATTATCAATTTTGATTGGCGAATTGCCTAGGGCCCAAATGTCTGTTGAATGTTTGGGTTTGAGCTCTAATTTGGGGTCTAATATATTGCCCCTGTGATCTTGGTCCAAAACCCACTTGTGATCCTTGGCTTGTAAATCGGACTGGCGTCCTGGCCCGAAATGTACTACCATAAAAGTTATCTGTATTTCCGCTAACATTACAGGCAAATTGAGGATGATTTCCGGAACACTTGAAACATGTGTGTTTATAATAACATGGCATTCTATCACATACCCCTTTGTAATTGTAATTATAACATTTGTTCACCGAAGATTTAACATTCATTGAATTCACATCTGTGAATGTATTTTTTTTGTATTTGCCATATACAAGAGCCACAACTCTTGATCTATCATGTCCCAAGGTTTTGCAGGATCAATGCTCATTTTGAGTGTGAACTGCTCGTCATAAGTTTTCAAAGCAAGACCCCTCACTCTAGAAGCACCTAGTCTAACAACGTACATGTATTTTTAAAAGTGACTGATATTTTCTGGGTGTGCTGCCGTATATATACTTGTGTACACAATGACAGCATCTGTCCACTTTTCTATTGTGTTAATCAACTGTTTTGTTTTTTCTTCTGTTGACAAAACCCCATCAACGATTACCAGTTGTTGTTGTTCTTGGTTTTGATAATTTGTGGTTTCCAGCATAGCTGCCAAATCAACATATTCCCAATTTATTATTTTCTTTTTATTTGTCTGAGATACATGGGCGCCCAGAACTGCATGAATACTGGGTACCAAATTAATATTAGGAGGGGATGACAAAACATTTATACCTGAATTGGTAACTGTCCCCTCTACGGGTGTTTTTGAACTTGACTGTCCAACTTGGGGAAAAATGTTTGAGTTTCAGCTGGAATTACATCTTGTCTGGAGTATATTACTGACACTGGTTCCAAACTTGAAGCACTAGCAACTGGTACTGCTTGACTTGGATCCCTGGAAGTCCCCATTTCGTCTGCACGGCCTGTCGTCTTTTTGTTCTGTGAAGTGGCAAAACTGCTAGTTGACTTTCTCTTACTTCTTCTCATATTTGGAGTCCGATATGTGAAAACAAATAAATATAATCATGTTATTTATTTTTCGATGACAATATGGACCGAAATTTGACACCCAACCCCCCACCCCATCCCGTCTATGATCGCGAGCGTACGTCCTCGCTTAACTTTTGATCCGTCAAAAACGCGAAAATTCGATTCAGTTTATTAATACAAACGATATGTTTTCGTTCTCAAACTGGCTCCCGGGACCTGAAAGGAAACTGTCACACCATATAAATCCAGCTGGAATTTTATAAAAAAATGATAAATAATAAAATTATTCATTCAATTAAATGATTACATTACAATGTTGCTAATATTTGTATCCGTTAATAAATTAAAACTTTTAGATTTCCAAAACATGTGCTCCCACAGCACCGTCACCGTTTGTTTTTGCCATCAATCTGCACAATCCACAATAAATCATAAACCATCACCAATAAATTTAAATTAATTGTATTAGTTTATCAAATTTTAATGCTTTTGCTAAGTTTTGGCTTGTTATTTTTGTTATTTTTTTCATTCTAAAATTTAATACATTAGAAACCAACTTACTCGATGGTCGTCTGGAAACGAAAGACAGCAGAATTTCCGGTTCTTTGCTTCATAATCTAAAAGGGGAATAACTCTTCTAGGAAGGGCCTGAATAATTCAAAATTAACCAACTATGTTCTAAGGGCGACTTTCGATATTTCTACAATAACTTCATCTATTCTTTTATGTAAATAGATGGGAATATTTTAAAGACAAACTTTTGATAGTCGTTATTTTACAAAAAGAATTACGGATATATGGTTGCTAGGTAGAATTCCAAGAAATAAGTGGTCTTTGAGACATTCAGGAAATATACCAAGATTGGAATCAAATATTTTTAAATCCATTTATTGATTAAAATGTTTGTCCTAAACTAAACAAATTATTTCAGTTTGGTTGCTAAGTAGAATTTCAAAAAAACAAGTGGTCTTTGAGACTTTCAGGAAATTTACGAAACTTGGAATCACATTTTAGAAATCTAATTATTCAAAATTTCATTCTCTATCAAACAATTGATAAAATACATAATTATATGCTCAAATTTTTTTAGGAAATTTACCAAAATTGTAACCGGAATCATAATTCCGAAAGCTTATTGCAAATCTGCAGACTATATGAAACAATTCTGCATGAGATTTTTTCCCTAAATCCAAAAATGTAGGAGGAATTTGTGTCACATGCAACATGTGTCAAATTCCACATTTTTGGGCCTTTGTCAAAATCAACATCTTGGAGTCTCTTGTTTGCACCAAGTTTAAGATAAAAAAAATCCGAAAGCTTATTGCGCATCTACAGACTATATGCAAAGATTCTACAACAAAATTAGATCGATTAATCCATAAATGTAGGAGGTTGTGTCACATGCCACATGTGTCAAAATCGACATCTTAGGGCCCCTTGTTTGCAAAAGAGCAATATAAAAAACCTGAAAGCTTATTGCGCATCTACAGACTATATGCAACAATTCTACAACAAAATTAAATCCCTGAATCCAAAAATATAGGAGGAACGGATGACGGACAGACAGACGGGAGGTAAAACAATATCCCCGAATTTTCTTCGGAAGTGCGGGTTTCGGTAGACATTTTTTTACATTGCCCGTCAAACATAACACAAGACCTGATACTAGTATCTTCTGTAGATTGTGTTGATATTATACAATTAATGACTTTTGATGAGGTTAATTCTACAATTAAACAACCCTACAAATGTGATTATTACCGAGGCCGTTTACGGTCGAGGTGATTATCAGATCTCGAGGGTTGTTAAATTGTGCTTTTAGTCATTGATTGTTTAATTATATGAATAATTGTTTTATTATATAAATAATTGTTTCGAAAATTTAACGTTTTACTTTTGCTTTTCTTTCTTTCGACAGTTTAGTTTTGACACTGTTTCTACTCCGGGGAATGGATTTTCCCTGTTTCTATATATGGGTACACGCTGAAGTGTTAAAAAGTGATGTTAACCTCACGTGCTAAACTGCACGGTGATCGTCACATTGGAAAACTTGGATTTTCCCTGTTACTATTTATGGTTACATGCTGAAGTGTTTAACAGTGATATTAACATCACTGTGCTACACGCTGAAGTGTTTAACAGTGATGTTAATATCACGTGCTAAATTGCGCGGTAATCATCACATTTTGAACGGAAAATTTAAGTACTGATTTATCCAATCAGCTTTTATTTGACATACCTCACATGATATATTTTTGGCCAGTATATCATCGATTTGTACACAATATCTACCGCCTCAAGATCACATAAAGCTTCATCATTTCAAAACTACTTTGCAATTTCACAACAAACGAGCTGATGTTTATATAAAAGTGTCATAGCTCATATATCGCAAGCTGTTCATAGATTTCCATACTGGCCTTTTTGTACTTTTTACTCTCATCTATTTCACATCTTTTGAAATTTGACTTTGTAACTAGTAACAAATATATTCTAATTGGACGATCTGCGGAATCAGCAATCACCATAAATCCAGTACTTTCTGATATACAAATTTGATTTTTTTTTTCTTATACAATTAGGTTTTAAATGAAAAAGGAACATATAAAACAATCTAATTTGATGTTTCGAAAGTCTGAAACTAAATAAATTTCCTCATTCTCTTAATGCAAATTCAATTTCAATAATGTTTATAAAGACAGATATGCTGAATCGACTATAAACGCTTTTGAGCCTAAATGCAATTGGATATCAGACTAATCTAAAAAAATCATTCTGTCAGATATATGATTATCTAATTGACTTAAGCATAAAACAAAACTCTAAACATTTATAAAATTTTTAGAGTTAGTGGGGCGGTATGGAATTTCGAAAAATTCAGTTGCAGGTAGATACTCAGTATCTGTATGCGACTGAATTTCGTCTATCTGTGACTGAATTTTTTGATATTCCATATCGCTTCACATGATATAAATTAAAGTCGGATTTCCGTGAATTTTGTCCACGAAAAGATAGGCGTTGTTTTCAGATTCCTCTAAAAAAAGTAGAAAATGACAACGCAATGCCTGGAATTTTAATTGACAACAGATTTACCGAATTTATAGAAGTAATGCTCTAACAAAAAACTGATAGAGACTGACCTTTTGCCAATTTTAGCTTATCCGTTTGAAGCCAGATTAAATCAAAGCTCCGATGGAGCTGAATCTCGAAGCCCTGAAATTCTACATGTGGCAAAACTTCGTAGTCATCCAAAGAACTACTGCATACGTCTGCATGTATTAAGTTATAGTCCGTAATACGTGAANAAAAAAAAAACGTAGAAAAGGACAACGCAATGCTTGGAATTTTAAATGACGACAGATTTATCGAATTCATAGGAGTATTGCACCAACAAGAAAAACACACAATACACTAGCAAAGTTTTTCATTTTCTTTTCATTAAGATGGTATTCCGTCGTTGAACCATTCTCAATTTAATTATGTTTAGCACTTAGGATAGCAAAAAGATATGATTTTGGGTAAATGTCAAGGAGACAACATCCAATATCCAGGTTAAAACGACTACAAACAAAGCATCTTGGGGTCACCAACATATTCCTGACTTGAGACAGGTCCAAAAATTGCCGTGGGGTATACAGATTTAATGCAAGCGTTATAATCCCGTCAATCAGAGCCGTCACGTCATACTTTCAAATTCTATATACATACGTCATCACCTGATAAACCTACTTTGTGCTTTCCATCAGACATCACACGTTTTTGAAACTGTAAATGTTTGCTCTTTATCGGGATTTATGTCCTTCCGTAACCCTCTTCTAGGTGACGTAACACAGTGGTACCAGCGAGGCACAGACTTGTCCTTATATATTAATGACGGTCTGTTCGTGTGGTCAGATCCAGTCTTTATTACTTTTAACTGCGGCCGCATCTTCCACTCATATCTTGGAGTTAGCCAGCATGTAACATTTATCTTACATTTTTATTTGTTAATTACGAATTGATAACAAAATATCGTCCGCCCATCTGACTATCTGACCCATCGTTTCCCGTTTTTCTGTCTGCCTAGTCGATTATCTGTCTGCCCGTTTGTCTGTTTACTACTTATTTCAAATATTTTATTTAAATAACCCAAATAAACTGAATTAAATAGACAACTCAGCATCATTACTTGACTTATATTCTCTGGACTCCTGAAATCTTAACATTACGACAAGCATGATTTGACACAGACAGATGGTAACAATTTTTCCATTTCAAAAATGAAAATATAATTTTTCGATCTATCAAGAAAAAATAAACGGAATGACATACATCGATTTTGGCATTACGGTGTACTTTTCATTTGCATTGCGACGGATTTCACGCAGCTGCATGCCGTCTTTTATGTCCTCGTTACCATTCTGAGGTATCTTGTCTTTATCATGTTGTCTATTTGTGTTGACCCTGTTTTGCCATATGTTTTTTAGTTACCTTCTTCAACCCTATTGCATTGGTATTCGTTTGCCCTCTTAAAATGGAGTGTTGATGATGGGCAAGGTTCTTAGAATGTCAGTTACTAGAATTTAAANATAGATCGCTTCAGCTGTGTGAATACACATCTGACGTGTTTATCGTATGTTTCATTTTAAACCAATAAAAACATCTTATAAAGGTCAATGGGCGTGATTTCCCATCAGATATAAAGACAGCCATTCATTTTTTGATTAACATGCATATTGTTTTCAGTTTAATAAAACAACACTGTATTCAACTCAAGAAAATGAAGAAATATAACTTAAATACTAAATGTATCCGATTTTGAAAGGAACTTGCGCACTATATTTTATTGGAAGCACGAAGGTCATCTTTTAGAGCTGTTAGTAGGCTTGAAGCCTCATGCGGGGCACGTGATTTTTTCTTGCCATATCAATATCTCTCCAGCCATTTCATGGCTTCGAGATAAAAAAGCACAGGCCCAGAGAAAAACGCACAATAACCTAGCAAAGATTTTCGTTTCCTTTTCATTAAGATGGTACTCCGTCCTTGAACAATTCTCAATTTCATTTTGTTTATCACTTAGGATAGGAAAAAGAAAGAAAATGGGGTAAATGTCAAGGAGACAACATCCCATCTCCAGGTGAAAACGACCCAAAACAAAGCATCTTGGGATCACTGTGCGGTCTTCAATACAGTGAGGAACCTCACACCATATGGCAAGCCACAAATAAACCCAAAAAGGTAAAAAGTGAATAAATCAAGGGATACAAACCACATCCAATAACCCAAATATCAAGAAACTAAAATTTTATAAGAGGTCAAGGACAAGCCAGTGACCAACATATTCCTGACTTGAGACAGGCGTAAAAATTGCGGTGGGGTATACAGATTTAATGCAAGCGTTATAATCCCGTCAATCAGAGCCGTCCCGTCATACTTTCAAGTTTCAAATTCTACATACATACGTCATCACCTGATAAACCTACTTTGTGCTTTCAAAAGACATCACAAGTTTTTGAAACTGTAAATGTTTGCTCTTTATCGAGATTTATGTCCTTCCGTAACCCTCTTCTAGGCGACGTAGCACAGTGGTACCAGCGAGGCACAGAGTTGTCCTTATATATTATTGACGGTCTTTTCGTGTGGTCAGATCCAGTCTTTATTACTTTTAAAGGTGGCCGCATCTTCCACTCATATCTTGGCGTTAGCCAGCATGTAACATTTATCTTACATTTTTATTTGTTAATCACGAATTGATAGCAAAATATCGTCCGCCCACCTGACTATCTGATCCATCGTTTTCCGTCTTTCTGTCTGCGTAGTTTAGTATCTGTCTGTCCGTTTGTCTGTTTAATACTTCTTAATTCAAATATTTTATTTAATTAACGCAAATAAACTAAATTAGATAGACCACCCAGCATCATTACTTGACTTATATACTCTGGACTCCTGAAATCTTAACATTACGACAATAAAAGCGTTGTTCCAGCGTTGTTCCTTTGCTTGTTTTTACCATGTATTTGTAGAGACTTTGTCTCATGTACATTTATTCTATATCCTTTCATTCACAAGCATGATTTGACACAGACAGATGGTTACAATTTTTCCATTTCAAAAATGAAAATAAAATTTTTCGATTAAACGGAATGACATACATCATTTTGGCATTATGGTGTACTTTTCATTTGCATTGCGACGGATGCCACGCAGCTGCATGCCGTCTTTGGTGTCACCCTTACCATTCTGAGGTATCTGATTTTTACCAAGTTGTCTATTTGTGTTGACCCTGTTTTGCCATATGTTTTTTTAGTTACCTTCTTCAACCCTATTGCATTGGTATTCGTCTGCCCTCTTAAAATGGAGTGCTGATGATGGACAAGGTTCTTAGGATGTCAGGTACTAGAATAAAGGCTAGATGAATTTAACTTGAAATACCTTTGAAATGGTAGAAAAGAAACCATTTCTGCTTTCAACTAGAGAAATAATTTTCAGGAGATTCTCAAGAGCTTTAATCGCTGTCCTGACCTATTCCCTGCACATACAGTGTAATAAACCTCTGTCTAATTTTCAGGATGTAAATGGCAGCCAAAAGCAACTAGGGGTGGAGATGCAAGTTTAAAAAAAAAACCGAAACGTTCACTTTCGTGTTTGATACCCCCAGGCACAAAAAAGGGGAAAATAAATAATAAAAAAATCAATCAGACTAACAAACAATAAAAGTAACAAAACAAAACAAAAAACATAATGCCAGTTGTAATTAATTTTGTGTTTCTATTGTTTCTTTAATGTATGTGCTAGGGGCCGTCTAGAACTTTAACCATGAGGCATGAGCAAAGCTCATTGTTGAAGGCTTCATGGTGCCTTTAAGATGGAACTAAACAATAAAAGCATTTTTCCAATGCTTGGTTTAATCTTGTAGATTAATCATGTGTAGACTTTGTGTCATGTGCATTAACTGTATACATTTTTAATTGTTGATATATTATTAGATTTAAATTACATATGAAGTTCAGCAATTTATATAAATTTTAAACTAGTATTTTGGAATTCTTATAGCTTCTGCTGTATTTTTAAAGCTAAGATTCTCTTAAGTGGAAAAAGGTGTTGGGCGTCATTTGTTTATCCATATTATCATACGCTGTGGGTTAGGTAGACAGTTCGCTTTAGTTCCACCGAAAGATGGTTCTAATATGATATCATACACGTATGAGGCTTAGATTTTCCAACTCTTGATGTCTTTTGATGTTTTTCAAAATCTGGATTTTTCAATAATAACTTGAAATTGTAATCAAATCCTATATGACAATTCATTATATATCTCAATGTAATACAAGTAGGCACAAACTGTGTACCCTTTTTAGCCGATCTTTGTGACAATTCATTATCTCACCCAGTATTTCGTTATTTTACTAAATTGCAGTTTCAGAACTTCAGTGAACTAAACAGTATTGAAATAGAAGTAGTTCTCGAAATTTTCATCAGATTATCAATATTCCAATGTACACAATCTGTGTATCTCTTATGGTCGATCTATTTCTCCACTCTTATGAAGTTGAATTCATCGAAGGGATTTTTTCAAAAGATTAAAAACTAGCCAAATCCTTTAATTTTAGACTCCGTTATATAGGTACCTTTTCTCTCTAAACTACCTACGCTTTGGTAATTTTCTTAACCTTATCTTTCCAAAAAGAGCTGGAAATTAAGGATACTACAGGCACTTCCACATCGGCTTCATTCTTTGACATTCATCTTTAAATTGACAACAGAAATAGACTTTAAACTAAGGCGCGTGACAAAAAAGATGACTTTACTTTTCCTAAATTCAACTTCCATTTTCTTTTTCAACATTTCATCGTCACCTGTGATAGACAATGATAGATAACAGTGGCTTCCTAGGTAAAGCCTGGTTACTCACAAATAGGCTGCTTAGACAAGGAGTATGTTAACTTATTTTCAAGTCTTCATTTTAGAAGTTTTATTGTCGAAATCATCAGCTTTTGGACTGCGATTGGATATATGTTTCCCAGATGAGAAAAGATCTTCCACTTCAAAAGCTAAAGATTGTCGTTTCCACTACCGGATTTGACATTTTCAACACGGCGGTGTCTAATAAGAAGCAGGAGATGCATACTCTACTGGTGCACCTGATCTCATCAATGATTTTAGTTTGTTTTTTCTTGTTATTCATATATATGAGTGTTCTTTTTTCAGCTCACCTGACCGGAAAGATTTACTTTTATGCCATAGGTGCCATAGGGATGTTCCTTTACAGAAATTGATCATGTCGTTCTGATTCAAAAAAAAAAATAAAAAAAAAAAAATTAAAAAAAAACATGGCCACCAGCACGGAACTTTACAGGAAAGTTGTATATAAGGTCCTTCACAATTTCGTTCCGACCTGACAAAATCATTGGAGCCTGCACGGAACATAGCTTCTTTATGGACCCTTTTGGAGAAAAATTATTTTTACTTTTCCTCAGTGGTCCTTAACTTATAAACAAATTAAACTAAACTGTATTGGAATGATGTAGGGAAGGTTATTTACAAAGACTGCTAATTTTGTTCAATTCGACGAAAATATGGCCACCTGCGCAGAACATAGATGAAACTGCTATTAAGCATCTTATCATTTGAGCGTTATAGTGTCAGTCTCAGTAATTTCATTACTGTGCCGTACTAATGTAATCTCTGTAGAGCCTTTCTGTTTCCTATGTTGCAATTGTCTTTGAATTATTCTTTTTTAGACTGACGGTTTGGAGAGCACTCCTTGACCTATCTTTCAAAATTACGTTTTGTCACCACTTTTTCCTTTCCAGATTGTGGTTAAGGCCTGTTTTGGGTTTTATTCGTATGTTTATTATACTATAGGAAAACGGGACAGAGAAGGGGGATGTTTGGGTACCCATTAACCGGTTTACCCATTAACCGGTTTAACCCTATTTACGTTTGTCTTTTGTATTTTTATTGTTGTTTTTTCTTATGCAGTCCCTTCATGGCCACCAATCGCGCTTAATCATATCCAAATGATATGAAAACAATGTCGTTAGCGGGACTTCCAGATATGCGTTGCAGGGACTTTTTCTCTGCACCTCGAAGGTAAATCGTCTTTATTTTCTACATTATCGGACTATTATTTTAAAAATGCGAATGTCATTCGATGTGTTCTCATGGTTCCTACCTCAACTGAAAACTACTGCATTAATTTTAGTGTGATGCGGACACTAGCACCTTTATTCTGAGATAAGCCTCGTTGAAACACTGGGAACAGACAAAATAATGGTTCGACTACATTTCTACAAGAACAAACAGACAAGTCTTCGTTAATCATAAAACAGTAAATAATTACGTGAAATCTCTGAAAAATACACATACTCTGAGTTAGTGGTACGAGATATGAGTTAGCGGTATCGAGTATGAGTGAGCTAACCAGCAGAAGTACGTACGCGGATGTCTGTCATATATATGATTGTTTTCGTTTGTACTATCATTCCACATTTTTATCGAACTTTTTTCTTCACCACATGACCATGATATATATAAGGACAGAAGTTGTACGAACTTTTGTCGTATGAAATTGAATAGAAATGTCAAGAGACTTAATCTATAACTGAGCATTTGGACAGTTCGCATAGATACGACATTTTTAGGTTTAACTTTCTACATGTTTTGTTATTTTGACACTGAGAAATTGTATAGATATAAAATAATTTTTAATCAATGGTCTAATACCGTTTACTTTATGAAATGAAGGTATTTGCATTTCAAGTTTTTATTCAAGAGCCTACGGTTCGATACAGTGACTTCCTTGATAGAGCCCGGTTGCTCACAAATATGCTACTTCAAGAAGGGTACGTTACCCAAAACTTGAAGTCATCCCTCCAGAAATTTTACGATCGACATCACCATCTTGTGGACCGCTATGGGATATCTGTTTCCCGGATGACAACAGCTCTTTCCCTTTAAAGCTTAATTGTTGTTTCTTCTACTGGATTTGACTTTACTACCGGATTTGACATGTTCAACACGGCGGGTGTCTTATAAGAAGCAGGAGATGCTTACTCTACCGGTGCACCTGATCTCACCCATGGTTTTTATTGGGTCCATATTGTTCATCTTTGTGTGTGTGTGTCTTCATTTTTCTTTGCTGTGCCGTACTCATGTTGTTTATTTGTTTCTTTTTAGTTTCCGATGTTGCTATTGTCCTCGGATGATTCGTTTTGGATTGACGGTTCGGTTCTCACTAACTTTATTATGGATATCAATAAAAGCAAATGGAAAATTTTCAATGTTTCTGGTACAATACAAGACAGCGTGGTAAGTTAATATTGCAGTCATATAATCCAATATGACAAAAAACTCCGAGGAATAACCTGGACATCATTAATGAACTCTGATGTAAAGTGCATTTAAACTGGTGTACAACAGGGATCAATTTACCGGTTTACAACAGGGGTCAGTTGTGGGATATTTGTTATTTATATTATGTGTCAAAGATTTGCCTTTAGATATAGAAAATAGTTTTTTTTTATTTCATTACTTCAGGATACTTTTATCCCAAACTATATATACGATTTATATATTTTAATTCTTATAAATTACCTCATTTTGATTATTGTTGTACAATGTTGGGAAATTGTCATTCTAATATACATGTAACTTTTTTTCTGATTTAAGGATTTTACTTAGCTTTTCAGCCCATTTTGTTAAAAATCCCCCGAATTGCACAAACGATATATATAATATATAAGGATAAATATATAATTCGTATATATGCGTTGGTAAAAATTTACGTATTTGTATGCAAATTGATTCTATTTGACATATGTCGAGATACTTAATGGTATAATCTGTCCATGTTAAATTACTACCAATAACAAGATCCAATATTTTTCAGTTGTCACTTGTTCAAAACTTTAATTTGATATAAAAGTATTGAAATTAAAATTAGTGTAATACATTTTCTCTCAATCTAATGATTATTACTTTACATTTTGCATACAGGATTAAGCTTCATACTATTTTCTGAGCACCAATTTTGCATGTCAATATGTTTTATAGTTTAATGTTCAAATCATTTACATAATTACTTTTTCTATATAAAGTAGAATTATCTGCATAAGTCAAAAGAAGAATTTTCTATATCTAAAGGTAAATCATTGACATATAGTAAAAATAACAAATTGATTCCTTGTGATATACCAGTTTTAATCCACCTCGAATCAGATTCCAGGGATGATGTAAAGCTTATTTCTCGGAGTTTTTTCATATCTAAAGACAAATAATTGACACATAATATAAATATCAAAGGCTCAGAATTGACCCCTGTGGTACACCTGTTTAAACGCACTTCGCATCAGAGTTCATAATTGATGTCCAGGTCATTTCCCGGTGTTTTTTATAGCGGATTATAATAGTGTTATATTAGTATTGTATAATATTGTATAAGAAATGTGAAAAAAAATCCTTTCCCTTCTATAGATACTTGAAATAAAATTATCATCACATAAAGTAAACGGCGACCATTGATTAAAAAATTATTATATTTCTATTCAATTTCTCAGTGTCAAAATAACAAAACATATAGACATTGGAAGTCAAAAAGGTCGTATCTTTGTAAAATAACGAAATGCACAGTTCAAGAGTAAGTCGCTAGACAAGGCTATTCTTTAATAAAAACTACTTTTTATTTAGTGGGATTTATTTTAATTTAAAGTTTTCTCCTTGCATATGATGATGCGTAAAAAGAGTTCATAAAAACTGGAATGATAGTAGCAGTACAGACGAAAACAATCTTATGACAGCCACCGGCGTACGTATCTCTGCTGGTTAGCTAACTCAAACTCGATACCGCTAACTCATGATCATATCCGGTACCGCTAACTCAGAGTATGTGTATTTTTCAGAGATTTCACGTAATTTAATGTTTTAAGATAAACGAAGACTTGTCTGATTTTTCTTGTGGACTATAAAAACATGTTTCGCTAATGATATGTCAAGTTTAAACCGGTTTTGACCCGTTAGATAAATTTTCTTTATTCAACGTATGTTGAATAAAGCCCCGTGCTATTTCCCGCCAAATCTATTCGGAATACAATTCTCGGTGTTTATCATTGATCATTAGGGAAAAAGATTACACCCCTTAATCCCGATTATTACCATATTTATCCACTCTCGATAGTTAAATTCAAAAATTTTAAAATGCTCGGAAAGCCTCGCAACTAAAATTTTTAAACTTTAACTATCTCTAGTGTATAAAAAATGGAAATGAACGGGATCTTGTGGTGTAATCTATATTTATTCAACTAAAATTGATCAATGTAGTCGAACCGTCGATTTCGATGCATTATTTCGTCCGTTTCCAGTGTTTTCAACGAGGATTATCTCAGAATAAAGGTTTTAGCGTCCGCATCACACTGAAATTGTTGCAGTAGTTTTCAGTTAAGGTAGGAACCATGAAAATACATCGATTGACATTCGCATTTTTTAAATAATAGTCCGATAATGTAGAAAATAAAGACGATTTACCTTCGAAGTGCAGAGAAAAATTCCCGGCAACGCATATCCGGAAGTACCATTGACGAAATTGTTTTCGTATCATTTGGATATAATTTATCGCGATTAGTGGCCGCGTCCTTTTTACTTTGTGGCATGTTACTATGTTTTTCGGCCATTGTAGGTGTTTCCTGTTATTTTCTTTATTCTGTTTTTTGTCCATTATTTAAATATAGACTGCCTGCATTAAAACGATTTTCGCTCTGACATCGACATTGACCTTGCTTGCAGCTCAGATATTATTGCCGTCATATTCAATACCACAATCCTGTGACTAATCGATATATCACTACAAAAGCAATGTAATCATGTACTATTATTCATGTTAAAGAGAAGCTTTAAAAAAACTTGTAAAAACGATAATAATATGTTATATCTAGCAAATGAGAGATTTATAATTCAATAAATGTTTGCAATGCAAAGATCATTGCGATCTAACTTTTCAAATATTCTGGGTTTACTTAAAAATCAAAATTTTTGTGTTTTTTTTAGTTTTCTCTCAATTTTCACTAGAGTTGTAATAAATTTTCATTTTTCCTCTTTGATTGTGCTGCCATCTAGTGTAAATTGGTATATCTAAAGGGGTTCCTCCGCATGCAAAGTTCTGTCTTTTATTGTGTTGTTATCTTTTCATCCTTTAGGTATTTGTGGTATTTTTTAATTAGAGCATGCGATACTTGCATAAGACAGAATTTTATGAATGCTCTGATTTATGAGGTGGTTTTAGAGAAAACTTTATCGAATGATAAAGTCCGAATAATTGTTACTAGCTCTCGCTTTACGTATCAACTGAGAAACATACACTCTGTCAGCAAAATAATTGGAATATTAATGTCCATGATAAGGAAATTGATCGTTTTAAGTTAAAAGTCATCCCTTTGGTCATAATTATTAGTACTGAGATGACTATTGTCGTCAAATTCGAAAAAAAAATGCATTTCTTAAACTTTCTTTCGCTTTCATTATCTTTAATTCTTTAGGATAAATTGATTGGAATAGTTTAGCAAAAGTTGCGTTCTTATTCGAATATCATCAACTGTCAATGATATTAAATGATTTCGAGTGCCTGGAGAAGTACTGCGAGTAGAGAGGCACAAATCGCACCTATTGGTATACTAACTTGCTGTTGATAAATATCACCTCTAAATTTGACAAATATGTTATCAATAAAAAAAATCAAATATTGTACAGCTATTGTAAATTATATAGAGATGGATTAACAGAAGTAGGTAATTATTAAATGAGAAAATTTGCCCCTTTATCTAATGCCTATAAAATTGCTCTACTGTGTAATGTTTTAACTTTAAGTTCCAAAACACTCTGCCACACTTCGATTTGTAACACTGCAATTTTAATGTATACAATCTATCTCTTATTATTAAATGAATACTTATCAACAATGAGATTCAGTTTCTAGGTATGTAAAATTCTATAAATGAAAACGAATAGAGACAGATACATTTATTTTACTCTTTAATTCTACAACACATTCGTTTTTTTGCTTCAGTTGAAGCTTGTACAAAACAAATCTTACAAATGATACATCTACGTTATGTAATAGTTAAAGTATGTTTCAGAGTAATTAATTGAATTAAAGTGCTTCGTAAGAAAAGGGTGGTCAAGATGCCTGAGCGCGCAGCGCGAAGGCATTTTAACCACCCCTTTTCTTACAAAACACTTTAATTCAATTTATTACTCTGAAAAATACTTTAACTAACTTAAAGACCTCGAATGTAAAAAAATACCGCCGAATATGAAAAATGAAAGAAAGTATGTAGAGTATGTATCTAAAAATAAATGCTGACATCCCGCCGTTGAAATAGAATCTTCTGTTTATTTAAATCAGTTTATTTAGGCTACATATATCAATTAGTTAATGAATTTATTTTTTGTTCTTCATACGAAAAAGTTTCTTTTTATATTGATCTTATTTCAGATATGTGTTTACTTTTATTAGATAAATACCGGTTAGATTGTATTTTAAAAATTACCTGAGTTATCGATTTGTTGTCACTTTAAATATATTTTCTTACATTTCTCCGTTTACTTGCGACGGTAGCCTCGGCGAATTATGAAAGTCGTTTGATCACCTTGATATTACAGAAATGTAGTGTAGGTTCAATCCTGGACCGGGAAATTTTTTCCACATGAAACTTAAACTTCATCTAATATTTAGGTGAAACATAACAGAAGGTCCAAGTTAAGCATACGACAAATGAATGAATATGCATAAAAATTAATGAGGTAAATAATTCGGGGTAAGTAAATAATTTGAGGTAAATTATCAGTTAAAGTGCTTCGAAATCGAGAGAATCGAAGGAAAGACAAAAGATGGAATGGTCCAAGGCAAAGGCATTTATAAGAATTAAAGTGTCTTGAATAACAAAAGAAATGCTCATAACAGGTCTTTAAAACTACATTCTACATTGAAAGGTCTGTAAATCACGTCACGATCACGAGACAGAGAGTATTCACAATAAAATTTTTCCCGCCAAAATATGACAGTGACGTTATTTATGTTCGTGAAAATACAACTTCCAGACATAAACGTTTATGGAAGTTCTAAAATTGGTCAAGGCTAATAGTCCCTACGTTTAAAAATATTTGTTTATGTCTACAAGAACTACGTTGTATCATCTCTTTATCACAACACGTAACAAGGGAAAAGTATTGATACAGTTTCATCACTCATATATAATGATACAATCTGCAACTGGTTTAAGGAAGGAGGAAAATTCCCATCAGCTACAGTGGTTTCCTGTTGTGACACTCGTTACTTTTCGTGCACCACTACCTGTAAATGTTTTCGTATTGAAAAGACAGAATATCACTGGATTGAGCATACTGTTGAGTGGTGCTAAGGCAATAAGTATATCGAACCAACCACCAAAACCTAGGTTGGCATACAAGTTCAGGAATCCAGCCAAAATAAATGGCATCCAACAAATAATGAATGCTGCAAAAAAAAGATACATTATGACGATTAATTTTGTTTTATTATTGGTAATTGATTCTGCGATCCTTGTAAATAAAACAGAACAGAAACGTAAGTCACAAAAACATCCAGTGATAAATAAGCACTATAAAGATCCTATCTTATTATGGAATATAACTTCTTGGTACAATCATAACAACAATGAAATCTGGGATGTAAGTACGTTTTAATGTACACATAACCGAATTTGTCGTTCTTATCTTGGAAGAGGACCCAGGAAAAAGGAAAGATCTTCTATCAAACGTTTGCTGTTTAGTGTATACCACTTGGTTGCAACATACTAGGATCTAACCCAATATACATGTCATCCCTTAAAATGATAGGTAACACTAGCGTGCACTTACGCTGTATTCTTGACAAAAATTATATCAAGGTCACTCCCTTGCTCCCAATCCGCATGGAGTGCCAAATTGGACGATGCTCAGGGTTATCCAGCTAAAAGCATCAGGGTTACAAGAAGAGGATAAAAATGTTGAGCAACATTAATCGCAGCTAAAATATGTCATCGAAACAACACATGTCGGGAACGGTCAATGAGGAAAAAAGTAAAACGAGGCAATCTTTACCTACAAATATTTGTCATTAAGTAGCCCGACGAAAGACAAAAATAAGGACAAAACAACATCGATAGACCACAGGGGGCACATCGACATATATGTAGGCAAACTTTGAAGTTTAACTTAGGTTGAAAGGTAATAAAAGTCGTGTGTACAAATTATAACATTTTATTAAAAACAATGAAAATTTTAATTTATATTTATTTGTTAATTTATTTTCTGCATATACGCATTTCGATAACTTATGTCTCATCAGTGCAGATCAAACCAAAACATTTTGATGTCCATTAACCGAAAACATGCTGAAGCTGATAAAGAAAATGATCTAAATAGAAAAGCCAAAATTCAACTAAGGACAGAGCTATGCATGAGGGAGATACTACTAAGTTTTAATCTAAATTTTGTTAAATGTAGTTGTTGCCACTTTCAGTACAATCTTTTTTCGTGTAAGCACTGAAGTACTGACTACTGGGTTGGTGAATACACTCGGGGACTAACAGTCCACCAGCAGAGGAATCGGCTTAGTGGTAATAAATAACAAGGTACCGAAGTTATTGTTTATTTTCTGCGTATGCGTATTTCGACAACGTATATTTCATCAGCTCAGATCAAACCAAACCATTTGGAAGTCCATTAATATAATAAGAACATATAGTATAAAATTTTGTGTTAAATTTTGAGCTATGAGTATAGATATTGTCGTAATGTTATTATGCAAAGCGAAATAAAGTGACACCTCAGCAGTACTATGTGACTTGATTACTGGGGTTAATGGCTTGCACAAAGGATAATCACCAAGTCCCTCATCAGAAATGAAATGGTTTTGAACATTGACAATATTCAATGCGTTTCATAGGAAGTATATACTCCAATAAAGATTTTTGTAAACAATTCCCAAATTTCTCATATTTTATTGAGCGAATAAGAACTAATCCATATTTATCTAATTGTTCAAGAATGGTCATGTCATGCGTTGGTGTTTTTGTGTATTCGGGTTACCACCTTCTAAATTGCGATAAAAAATGTGGGCAGAAATGCACAATGTTGATATTTAGTGCGTTTTTGCAATTCTGAAGTTTTTTTTTCTTGCCAGATAAAAAAAAAATAGGTAACGAGGGATACATGTACAAAATTTACTGTTAGGGTTACTATTAAAAGTTCTTTAATAGTTCTGTACACTTTGTTCAATTACTATTATCTAAATTTATGTAAATTCTAAAACCGAAGGATTAACTCCCACCATCGTAGTTTTGTCCTTAGCTATATTTGATATTACTGACTATTCGGATTTCGTTTGGTTTTATGCATTTTAACATTTTTTGAAATTATGGATTTCCTTTGTTTTGGTTCTAGTGCTGCTGATGAGGAATAAATTTCCGAAATGGCCATACAGCTCATTAAAATTATTGCAGTTGGAGTTAACATATGTGTTATGGTCTCATGTTCATTTACTCCATATCCTTTCGTAAAATATTCTATCTCATTCGGATTTTTGTAAGATCATGTTACACGAAATGCTGTTAAAAAACCATTTTGCTTCAAACATATGCAAAGTGTAAGAAAAACTTACTTAAACTGACAACGAAGGTCATAGCTGTACTTTTTCGTTTAGCCCTAGATATAGATGAACGTCGGTTGTATGTGATATGTGATTTATTCAAACCTGAAATGTAAGTCACAGATTCACATAAATATTACAAACAATGCACAACGAATATCTATTACAATAATACCTATTTAAAAGTATATCAAACTATGCTTTAAATCCGAAAACATATGTTTTTTCTAAGACTCACACTACCTAAATTCAAAATTTTTACGGTATGTCCCTTGTGAAAAGCTTTATGCTAGACATAGTTTTACATTTGTTTAGTTCTATTGAGCTATTTTTTTTCAAAGGTAAGTGATACGGATTTTAGTCGGTATAATTTAAAGTGTGCCATATGGGAATTTCCACGCACGGTCTATCTTATGTAGCGATCTACATGTATTATATGGATAAAAGTAACAACAAAGGTCCGAGGCAATTAGAGGGAGAGACCAGTAAGAAAAATCCATTAGACGTACGACAGTATCGAGAACACACAATCCAACACAGAACATTTTAATCAAGCCGTCACATTCCCGACTCCGTAAAAAGATTCCCCGTGAGAGAGATGTATGCTCTATATACATTTCAGTTATGGTGTACTTGTTCTTAGAGAATCTCTCATATGGATACGCTATCACACTTTCACATTTTGGCTTTTTTTATTTTTTTGTAATCTAAAATTGTTATTCTGACCACCTGTCTATTGTGCCCACATCTCATGATTTTATTATGCCAAGTTTTCTTACAATTGGCTCGATGAGTGCCCTGTGGTTGTTTAAATGTTGTGATCGTCTTCTATCGTCTTTCGGTCGGGCAATGGATGACAGCGATTGTAAGAACACTTTGCCAGTCAATTTTATGTTTGTTGACGATCCCGCATCCATGGATCAATAGGTTAAAAAGCATGGTTGTAGCGTTGCTCGACAATTAGCAATGAATTCCGATCAAACCGGTGCTAGGGGCCGTCTTGAACTTACTATGAGGTATGAGAAAAGCTCATTGTTGAAGGCCTCATGGTGACTTCAAGATGAAGAACAACAATAAAAGCGTTGTTCCATTTCTTATTATTACCATGTATTTGTAGAGACTTTGTCTCATTTGCATTTACTCCATATCCTTTCATTGTTAATTTGAAAAGGCATTTTTTGATAAAATGGTCTGTTAAACCTAGTTAAATATGGCATCAACCACATGGAGTTAAAGGAAGGGGCATCAGTGGTAAGGGTTATCCTTGCCCTTTTATGTGATATCAGTATTATTGCTCTCGGGTATTTGAGTCAAGAGATATGCAATAATAAAGAGGTGTACCTTTCATTTTCTCGGATTGAATCACTCAGTATGACTGGTGCTGTTAACAGAGCAGGACATGCTTACCCTTCCGAAGCACCTGATGTCACTCTCAGTTTCACCGGGGTTCACACTGTGAGTGCCTTTGTTTTGATTGTTGTAATTTCTATTTCTGTGCTATGTATCTGTCTAACGTCCTTTTTTCTGTTTCTCGTTTTGGACGTGTCTTTGGACTTCGATTTTTGTAAATTTCACTCCTTTATTCCTTTGGTATTCTACGGCCGTTGTTTGATACTTGAAATTCCGATTTTTTAGCTAAAATGTTACCGACACTGGCAAATTGCGATTCATTTTTCGAAATTTGACTAATGGTAGCCCATTAGTCTGATTAAATGTCAAAAATAGTATTTAGGCTATTTCAGTCTGCAAGCACAAAAACGGTAAATGCAATTGAACAATTGTTACTGTTGAAATAAAAGTACCAAAAACAATGTAGAAAATGTCAAAATACGGTGCCACAGGTATCAAGCAACCCCCCCCCCCCGACACAGAAACTCGAAATAAAAAGTGCTAGTTTGAAAGACACCTTTCCATAAAATACGAATAAAAAATGGGCCTTTGTGCAACAGTTTTCTTGTTAGGAGGTGAGCTTCCAGGTAAATGTTTACCAGTCCTGGTACATATATTCTGTGTACGGATGATACACAGTGATGATCTAGAAACATGTAATTTCTCTAAGATGGATTGATATGGGGTTTAACGTCACTTTCAGAATTATTTCAGCTATTTCATGACAGTCAGTTTTAGTGGTGTAGGAAGCCGGACTGCCCGGAAAGAACCATCGATCTTTGGCAGGTAACTGAAATACCTTATCACTTACGATTGTAAGTCGAGTGCACCTTTTTTGTAATATACAAAGTGGGTTGTGAACTCAAACCGCAGTGGTGATAGACTACAGTGGTTGTATAGGTAGTAGAACTACCCTAACTCCTCGGTCACCTAGGCCCCATAATTTCTCTATGACAAGAAAAAACGTTAACCAAACAACATCATGAGGATACAGAAATGCTTAAAGTTCCACCTAAAGATAACACCTTGTCTACTATGTACTATGTTCCTAAGCTTCACAAAAATGTTTTCAAACACCGTTTTATTTCGGCCTGTAGTAAGTGTTCTACCACTAATTCATTCATCCATTTAACTAGTTTACTTACTTGTATAAAGAAGTTGGTTATTGAATATTGTGAAACAACTTATCAAAACTCTGGTGAAAATTACATTTGGAGTGTAAAAATTCTATTGAAGTAGATAACTTATTCAAAGACCAGTCTCCTCCACTGACAGTTAAGATTTTCCACACTTTATACAACTGTGCATCATAACTTGATTAAATGAAAATTGGGACAACTCATTAGATGGTCTTTTAAATTTTCTGGTTTGCAGGTCATTTGTTCTAACACAGAAAAAAAGGAATCTCTTCTAATATTAATTTCAATAATCATTGTTCCTGGACATGTGATGATGTGATTAATGAACTCTGTCTTTTGATACACAACATTTTTGTTCGTTTTGGCAACACTAATTATATATACAGTTCATAGGTGTAAACAGGTCATAGATATTCCCATTGGTACAAATTGTGCACCTCTCATTGCCGATCTTTTTCTCTTCTGTTACGAAAGAGAATTCATGAAAAAACTTCAAAACGGATCCATACCAAACAGTGATAAACGTATT
>MJUU01074499.1:46126-60878 GCA_002080025.1 Modiolus philippinarum
ACTCCAAATCCTTTCATTCACCATATTGACGACATCCGTACTATTGACAATCCCGACTTTTTAGATTATGTAGAGATCATTTACCCAGAAGATCTGAAATTAGATAAAACTAACGATAACTAAAAATACTGTCCTTTTCTGGATCTAACTGACTCAGGTAAAATAAAAACTAAAATATATAATAAAAAGGATGATTTGATTTCACTATTATCAATTTCTCTTTCCTTGACGGCGACATTCCTCTAGCATCCTACGGGGTATATATTTCTCAGATAGTACAATTTATACGCGTTTGTTCTACTCTTGACGATTTTAGTGAACGTAAACTTACTATCATAGCCAAACTTTTACAACAGGGTTACAGATTTCATAAGTTGTTGAATACATGTAAGAAGTTTTATTATAGATATGAACATTTAATATCTAAATTTGGCGTTACTCGCAAACAGCTTATTACTATGGACATTTCTAATCATCCTCGTTTTACATAAATGTTGTTAAAAATGACAAAAACTAATTAAAGATCCAGAAAAACTGGGATATAACCTACATTGTTAACGTAATAGGGGATATCGGGTTTTAAGTTTGATTTTTGCCTCCGTAGTGCAACAATGTTTTACCAGCAGAGCAGGTTCCTTGAGCTAGCTGGCGGTTTAGCGGCGAGCACCCCTTGACCCATCATTCAAAATTACGTATTGTCGTTTCCACTCCTTTCAAAATTGTGGTCATGGAGTTAGTAGTCTACCTGTATTAGGTTTTATTCGTATGCTTGTTACAATGTATACTATAGGGAAACGGGACAGACAATGGGGAGGTTTGGGTACCCACAAAACGGTTTAACCCTGCCGCTGGCTTTTTCTAGTGCCGCTAACATGTCCAGCTCACCCAAGTTCCTATCGTTCTTTATGTTTGTCCTTTGGCTTGTTTTTTTTCCTGTGTACCTCCCTGGAAGATTATGGCATGTGACTGTAATTTTCAGCCATTGTAGATGTTTCCTGTTATCTCCTTTGTTACATGATGAACATTTAATAATATTTTAGTGCTATCTTTACCTTTAAGATGGATAATTGTTTTTTGATCTGTTAAATGCTATAATCACAAAGAGTATGGTGGAATTGAGGTTTCATGATGAATGAGACTTGAATATCGTTTGTAATTCACTAGAATCATTTAAACTACAAATTGTTATTGGAGGTTCATAACATTTTTTCATGGAAAATTGTAAACGGGATTTCTATTTTAGCACTAGCAAAATATTTCTCACTTATTTGGTTTTGGAGAAATAATTATAGTGTAACTAATAGACCGTTTTGAATTTCAATAAAATGTCACGAGTGGCGAAAAATGAAGATGGATTAAACAAGTTGAGGAACTTGTTCTTCCGCAACGAGTTAAATCTACTGCGTAGGTCGACACGAGTGACATCTTTATTTATATACACCACAGTCGACTATTTATGCCATTTATTACATAGTTTTTTAATCAAAGATGCGTATTATTATTCAAATGATATTTTCATGACACTTAGCAAAATATTGTGACGTCACTTCTAAGAGTGACAAGAAATAAATCTTTTTTTTTACCTGTAATGATGCGACATTTATTTTAATGAGAAAACTCGACAAATGGCCGCTTTCTTTACAATAATAGTTGATTAAGTGAGAAAGGTACATATGATAATCATATCAAAATTGACAGAGTCTGAAAAAACAAATTGTAATGCTTATTTTCTTCAATAGGGGTTCTTATGATATTGTTTCGTGACAGTGTTTCTTTATTCTCGTTTGACCACTATTGCTTATAAATCCGCTATGGTAGATAATATTTCGTTTTTATATATTGGCAATCGAAAACGAAAGCTTCAAGACAAATATTTCTAGCTTCTATGCTGTTTTTTTTTGGCTGAGTATGATAACTTTTAACCGATAAAGATATCTCAAGATAATGTTAATGTTTAGAAACAACAGTCCATTCCACGCTAACCGCGAAGCTATAATTCCCTTGTGGGAAAAGTGTGTTTGGTTGTTCACACCGGAAAATTGTTGTACCCTTCTGAATCACATTAGACAATTACAGCTCCAGATTTTTTCGTGAAGACGGTGCGAAGATTGATGAATTCGGAATATTGATAAAGTGCTTCTTTGAGGGAATAAGTTTCTCAAGGGCTTTATATTAAATGATATATAACAACATATTATGTCCATAAGAATAAATTTATTTTCAGCAAATCACCGACTCGCTGTATTACATTACACCATATCCTGTCAGCAATTGATATAAAATTGTCGTAAATGTTTATGCGAAGGTGATGAAAATATCATGGTAGAATTAGTCTTGGAATTGGAACTTATGCATTTGTAATCAATAACACGCAACTAAACTTTAAACAAGGGAGTCAATCAAATTGTATTTACGCTCCTCAATCAAGAAATACGTTGTGCGCTAATTGTGATTCAGACAATAAAACAATGTTATAAGGGAAGAAATTAAATATTCTTACAAAATTATGGATAAATGTAGTCTTTTAGATGTCACGGTTAAATGGTACTAAATTTGGTCGAATGCAATTAATGGAGTGAGATATAATTAATACCAAAGTTACTGTTAAAATTACGTTTCTGCATATGTCCATTTCGACAACTAATATCTCTTCAGTGTAGATAAATCTAATTATGTGGAAAACCATAACTCAAAGATGTTAAAAAAAGTGATAATGAACAAATGACCAAATATAATCTAAGTGGAAAGCCAAAATCAGCCAAGGAAAGTGCTTTGCATTAGGGATATACTCCTTTTTTTCGTCTCATTTGCATTAACCTTTAATCCCTCCATTGTTAAATCTGGTATGCCAATTGATATCTTCTGGCTAGGTCAATCACTGATGTTTGCTTTGTTTGTTGTTTAAATCGCTCTCTTGGAGGTCATCTACCTCTTCCGTAGCAGCAACGTTTTCGTTTTTTCTCCTTTCATTTTACAGAACGAAAACGTGAAAAGGTGAAATCGAAAAGGACACAACGCGAAAATGATAACACGAAAACGGGAAATTACTAGTAGTTTCACATCTTGTTTTTTCGTTTTCGCTTTGGCCTTCTCGATTTCGCGTTTTCGCATTTGAGCCTTTTCCTGTTTTTACTTTTTGACTTTTTCGCGTTTTTGTGCTTTCGCATTTTCATCTCGGAAGTTAACATCTAAAGCATGCGTCATTTTAAAAACGAAAGTGTATCTCAAACTGGAAAAAGAACATGAGTTTTGTTGTGAAAAAAATTCGATGAATTCGTGAACTGTATTTCGGGTGACAATATATATCCAAATATATATATCCTATTGTAACGCAATATATAATTGCAGATATAAAAAGAAAATCGCAAGATGTGTCAGAAATACACAAAATTTAACAGAATTTTGTCCGATTATAGAGGTAAGATGGAACATTCAATTGGTGAACGTTATCGGAATTCTATGGTGTAGTCAATGGGCAAAGATTTAAATGTAGTGGAAAAGTCTACAGACGCTGGCAGCCCTTTCAATAAATTACATGTAATAACACGAAATTGTTTGATTATTATTTGATTTTGTTTTATTTATTTTTTATAGATTTTCCCTGTTTTGTCACTGTCGTAGTCGGATGTAGATAGTTAAAATCGATTTTCGTGAAATGTCTATTATAATACATCGGCAAACCAATACCGAAGCAAAAATGATGAAAGGGAGAATTCCAAAATCAAAAATCCAAAATCAAGGCAATTAATGTCTAACACAAATTGAGAAAGCATAACAAAGACAAAACAAATAAACGAAGAAAATCAAGAATGCTCGAAACTAAAACACTAGCAGTGTGAACCCCTACAAAAATGAGGTGTCATCAGGTGCTCTGGAAGGTTAAGCATGATCTGCCTCTTGCGTGGCGCCCGTCTCACTATCAATAAAAAGTCCAGCTTTGTCACAGGCGGTGAAAATCAACTAATGACTAAAAATTAACTAACAACACCCTGTTTCTTATTATGTCTTAATATTTGAGGTATTTTTGGTTTTATTGATTAAAAATGAAATATGAAGACCAACTTTTGATTTATATAAATTATTCGTGTAACACCTCGTCTTACACTTAACAATTTGATAAAGTGAAGGAGTTACAAATAATGAAATTACTCAGTGATTTATACTAAATGGTATAAAAGGCGTTTCAGATTCAACTCTCTTATTTAGACACATTTTAAATGTAAAAAATGGATAACAGGAAACACCTACAATGGCCGAAAATTATAATTACATGCAACCATCTGCTATGGAACTACACATGAAGAACACGAATAAGACAAAAGACAAACGTAGACAACGATAAGAAATCGGGACAGCCGGACTCGGCACGGGCACTATCAAAAGCTGTTTAAAATAAGATAGATAGGTGTGATTTGACCTTTTATATTCTGAGTATGCATTCATTTAGCACATTGAAAGCAGAAATGCCGACATGATTTGAATATCAACGTTTCTTAGAATCAATTAGTAAGGTGAGCAATATAGCTTTAGTCCATCATAATTTATAGATAAAAGTAGATTACATATCAGTCCAGTATGTAAATAATGTATAATTAAAGGAAAATGATTAATAAGTAAACACAGGACAACAACATTGTGTAGGATACTTAAATGAGATTTAAATATGATCTTATATATGAAGCACCATTCGTCGTACATCCACATACATGTCCATACGATTATAAAACTGGGGTATGCTCTCTACATATCTCAATTATAGCTTAGATGTTCTTGAGAGAATATCGCATATGAATACACAATGAATAAATGAAACTTTCAAATTCTGGATTTTTTTTGTTACATGTATTTCCGAATGTTATTCAGACCATTCTATTTATTATACCCACATCTGCCAAGTTTTTTTTCTTAAAGACCAAACCAACTAATCATTTCCACTGTTGATTTTTTCATGAAACTTAGCATAATCATTCTGCAAGGTGTTTGGGACAATTTTCAAGAATAAAAAATATAGGTCGTCGAATTCGTTTTGTTGCTATAGCACCATGAAAAGTAGCTAAATTCGGAAGATGGAGAAATGAGAACGTCAACTTCAAACCCTTGCCATTTCGGTAATAATAGTTAAAATTGAAAACAGATTTCTGTATTATACTCCGGGAAGTCTATAGATTTCAATTCTATTAAGAAACAAACTTTTAAATGAAAGATTGATGATTATTTCAACGCTTAATTACTTTCCCGCGCAAAATATTAGACATTTTTGTTATCTTTTCTATTAAATTGTGAAAATTCTGCTGTTGATTTTTTCTTCATATTGTCGGAGCATGTATGACTGTTTATATTAATTACAATAAGGCAATAAAAACAATAGGTCACCGAACTCATAAGAAAGATATAATGGAATATTACGACAAAAATTGACTTTTTCGGCCATACGTCGCTTGATTTTTTTCTTTCAATGAAGATGACGTCACAGTAATAGACGTCGATAGTTAGAGTATCGATAATGAACAACGAAGCAATAATCTAAAGATGAATTATTTTTTGTACGGCAGTGTACTTTATGGACACTTTCTTATTAATAAGCGTGATTTGAGGATAACGAAAAGAAAGGGGGTGTTGCATTATTTTTTTTTACATTTAGCGTGTTTAAGGATAAAGAAAAGAAAAAGAATGTGTCACATTTTTGTTTTACATTTAGCGTGATTTGTGGATAAAGAAAAGAAAAAGAAGGCGTTACATTATTTTTTGTACATTTTTTTGTTTCAAATGTTTTTCTGTGTTGTGCTAGCTGGATATTCGTTTTGTAATCTTCATTGGAATACTAAAGATGTATGAGCGGTTGAATCAAGCATTTTATTCCGCAGGAAATCGGGATTTCCCGCCCCTTTAGGGAATGGAGCATATCGGGACTTCAAAGTTATTATCTCGGGATTTTTCCTTTTGACTCATTTCTTTCTGTATGGTATATTTTGCTTTAACCCGTTAGGGTTTATTTGTGCAAATAAAGATTATAAAGGTATAATGTACATTATTACTATTTATGTAGATGTTGCTCTCATAATACCAGACCTTCAATATATTTCATGGGCTATATTTTATCATTTTTGTGCTTTGATACAACAATTAAAAAAATGAAAATGTTTGTTTCCCTTCCGCTAAGTAAAAATATATTGAGCAAAAAAAATTTTGGACTTCCAAGTTCGGGGCTTTTGTGTAGAAGGGGAGGGAAGGGGTCTTTTATCCTTTACCCCCTCCCCGATCCCTAGTAAAAATTGATATTAGTTATAATAGTTACTAAGATTGTTTCAAATTACCATCGATCAATTTACGGTATTGGCTATGAAATAGGCGACCTGAAAAACGTGCAATAACTTTTTTTTCAAAAGATGATGAATCAGGCAACCCGAAAAAGTTGCTGTAACTTTTTTTCAAAATATGATGAATCAATCTAAATAAAACAAGAAAACCAAGACCGAAACATGTATTCTTAATTACTAACATTCTGAATTAATTTCAAAATTTTAAAATTTGAAGGGCTTTCGAGAAATCCAAAAATATTAAGAATTTTTTTAAAAGTTCGGAATCAATTTCCGTCAATCTGAAAACATATCACAGCCAACATTCTGGTAGTATTTGTAACGGGGGTTGATTTCAACATATTTATTTGCTCAAAAATGCAAAAGGGATTACACACAAGTTATTCCAACTGATAAAGCTTTATCCCATATACAATATAATGGGGCTTTCGATTTATCCATAAAAAAAATGTCCCAAGGACACACGGACCAATGGACGGATAAGGCGATACGAGTGTACATTAGTTTCATTTTTGGGATGTATTAATATTTCATATTTTATTCAAAATTGTAGACAAAGAACCCATTTGGGTTATGACAATACAAACATATACATGTATTAAACAAAAACATAATGAAATACTAAACAAATATAATGAAGATACAATAATATCAGCTCAGGGTTTCCTAAGTCCTAATGACTGTTTGATAAAAGAAAAGCGGGCATTAAGAATTGTAAGATCCATATAAAAATTTCCAGGCGCCTTCCGAAAATAAAATGTTGTGCACGTGTCCCTATCATGGTCTTTGATATTATTATTGCAACATTGCATACATTTTTACTTGACATTGCATATCTGCATACCTGAGCTTTGCATTTCCGAAGATTTGCATTTCATTTGCACCGTTTTTTCTTTCATTTGCGCCGTGATTCATTCGCGCCGATTTTTTTTTCTTTCATTTGCGCCGTTTGCGCCGATTTTTCCTTTCATTTGCGCCGATTTTTTCTTTCATTTTCGCCGATTATTTTTTCATTTGCGCTGATTTTTACTTGTTAATTTCGTGTCAAATATAGGTACATTTTTTGGTATTTTTGTCATTTGTTTACACTAAAAAATCGGCGCGAATGTAATACGCCCGTGCATACGGCACAATTGAAACCATACCAGTTTGTCAAGTCCGAAGTCAAGGCTATTGCGGTTTACATTTTTATGTCTCTTATTTGTTTGTTTTCTATTTTGGTTTGAATAGGTTTTCAGCAGTATTTCATCTATATCGTGGCGGTAAGTTTTAGTAATGGAGGAAGCCGGAGTACCCGTAGAGAACTGCCGACCTTGGGCGATTTACCTTTTTAAGTGATTTGGACCTTGCCGAGCTATATGAAAAGTGTTTAACGTACTATCGGTCGTTCTTGAGACGATCCTTGCAAATGGTGTAAGAGCCGAAAATTGGGTCCATGCAATTTTTCACCTCGACCGGGAATCGAAGCACAGACCCTTCGTTCCGCGACCCAACGCTCGTTTATGGGATAAAGATGTCGCAATTTTGAAAAATTATATCAATTATAGGACTCCATGACGAAAAAATTGTATATTTGGTGGATGGTCGGCGGCTTGCACAATAACACAGGAATATTGCCAATTCTTTTCATATTTTACAAAAGTAAACGATGTTTAATATTTGTTATACGTGTTGTTTATTTGTTTGTCACAAACATTATATGACAATCAAGAATTTTAATTTGAATCCTTAATAAGATATAAATTATATTTTTGTAATTCGATTACTTTTTTTTATTTCAAAATTATCTAACTTTTCATCACCAACGTAGTTAGTGAATGTCACTCTGCTGATCTTCCACACGGTGCGACGTCATAGACGTCTTACAGAACAATGACAATGCGCTGCGTTGTGCGTATAAACAATAGTTGGTTTGGTCTTTAAATTCTTTACGTAATAGTTGACATCAACGGGATATTCTACATGAATACGTGAAATTGGCTTTGAAATCCAATGACCTGAAGAATCTACATGTATACTGATACTGTTGACGCCTAATGAAATACATGACGACTCTTTTCCAAACCCCTATTGGGAAACGGGACAGATAAAGGGGATGTGCTGGTACCCATAAACCTGTTTTACCCACCTGCAAGCGTTTGCTAGTGTCAATACCAATTCCGACAATCCCGAATTCCTGTCGTTTTTTTATGATTGTCTCTGGTCTGTTATGTGATTAATCTATTGCAGTTCCCTTGTGGATTGTGGCATATGATTGTAAGTTTTTGCCATTGTAGGTATTGTAACTACTGAGATGTATGAGCAAAACTAATTGTTGAAGGTCTCATGGTAAATTCAAGATGAAGAACAATAACGGAAACAGATTTCAAAATGAAAAAATCCAAGCTCGTACACCACAATACTGACTATTTTTAATAAGTATTAATAAGTATTTTTGCTGTCATAATTTATGTCCTATTTGTTTGGTTATTATAGTTCATATTTATGGGTTTCATAGTAACTGATGCTTATCGTGGTATTTTGATTTTATGGTGCATTATTTAATAATTTGATAGATGCTTGTTTGATAATCTATAGACTGGAAATCTACATAAGATTAATTATAATTATAACAACCAAACAAATAGGACATAAATTATGACAGCAAAAATACAATACTTATTAAAATAGTCAGTATTGTGGTGTACGGGCTTTGATTTTTTTCATTTTGAAATCTTGTTCAATTGCTTAGCTTTACAATTTATTTGTAGAGATTTTGTATCATTCCTATTCGCTCAATGTCCTTTCATTGTTATCATAAGTACAGATTCTTAAGTTATAAGAAGCATTGACACTTTCGGATGAATTGTTACAGCCATTACAGGTTAGCATGTAGGATCAAAGTTTGCGAACTCTCTACCTTTGTTAGATCAGCTTAAGAATGTGTATTGATCCATGTAGTTAAATGTCCAATATGCCCAAGGCAAAATTCACACCTTGATGAAGGGATAATAGACCTTTTAATAGTTTAATTGCATGATTACAATACCTTTGTAGATTATTTTATGAGAAATAAAGTTATCTTATTTATTCCTAGGTGAAAATTATAATTCTGAGTTATTGATATATAGTGATAAAGGTGTCTGACCGTCTGTCTGTCCGTTAAAAAACTCTATAGAGCTTGGGTTGCTTGTTATATTTACATGTCAACTTTAAATAAAACTTATGTATAATTTTTATTTATTGTCTATCTGTCTGTTAGTCACCGTTTTATGCAGTTTTGATATGGATGTAAGTTTTCATATTTGTTTCTAAAGCTGCTAAATGACTAGATATAATTCGCCTCTCCTGGTCTGCAGTACTATTATTTATTGTTTACAAATTCTTTTGGTTCATGATTCAGTGATCTTGACTATTTTAAAGTATAGTTGCCACCGTTAATTTTTGATATTTATAATAGATATAATGGGGATAAAGTACTTAGATTCATACATTGTACTTGTTTGCAAGCTAAGGAAAACATATTTCCATGAAGCTAAATATGCTTACTAATATGGTTATCTTTCTGATACAATCTGGAATAGTCTATAATTCACCTGGAGGTGTGACTCTCAAGCTTGACTGACCAGAGTCATTTAAATATAGTTTCTGATTGGACAGCTGAGCTTGTTATTCAAAGCAATACACATTCATAGGTAAACCAAACAATGAACCAAACTTTGCTAGCAAACTCGGTTATTTGTTTACAACGTGCTTAGCTGAATCAGCTGTAATGGTGTATGAAAGGATATGGAGTAAATGCAGATAAGACAAAGTCTCTACAAATACATGGTAAAAACAAGCAGAGGAACAACGCTTTTATTGTTGCTCTTCATCTTGAAGTCACCATGAGGCCTTCAACAATGAGTTTGCTCATACCTCATAGTACGTTCAAGACGGCCCCTAGCACCGGTTTGAGCGAAATTCTTTGCTTTAATTAATTAATTGTCGACCAACGCTACATCCATGTCTTCATTGGTCATACGTGCGGGATTGTCAACAAACATTTTTTAAACTGGCAAAGTGCTCTTACAATCACTGTCATCCTTTGTCCGACAAAAGCACTAGTGTCTTAAGCTAGTGGACGATTACAACATATAGACAAACACAGGGCACTCATAAAGTCGAATGTAAGAAAACTTGGCGTTATAAAATAGTGAGATATGGGCACTTAAAACAGATGGTCAGAATTACTTTTCGAAATTGCAATAAATAAATGCCAAACTTTGAAAGTATGAATAGTATATCCATAAGAGAAATTCTCTCACTCACAAGAATATACATCTCTCGCACGGGGAATCTTTTTACGGACTCCACACTGCAGGAGAGACAAACTCCAGTCGTAAATGTTGAATGAAAGGGTATGGAGTAAATGCACATGAGACAAAGTCTCTTAATACAGTAACTTCGGTATTGTGTTATTTATTACCTCTGTGCCCATTCCTCTGCTGGTGGACTGTTAGTTCCCGAGGGTATTCACCCTGTAGCCAGCATTTGGGTGCTGGTCCGAAACCGATTTTGTTTGGAAACTAACAATATCTAAATTTAACAAAATTTTGATCGAAACTAAGGAGTATCTCCCTGTCGCATAGCTCTGTTCTTAGCTGATAGATCGTTTGATGATTGGTTCTCTATCAGCCTTTTCACATATTCCGGTTTATTGATTTTCAAATGTTTTGATTTTATCTACACTGAAGAGACATAAATTGTCGAAATTCGCATATGCAGAAAATAAATTAACAGTAACTTAGGTATTTTGCTATTTATCTGTGTCTGTTTGCATGCAGGACGACATCACCTCGTGTAGACATTGATAAACTTTATTTTTTTCAAAGGCCGGTCCAAACAAAATGTCTTATATGGTAATTTTTTTAAAATTAATCAATCTTTACAAATTACAAAATTACAAACGGATGCATTACATATTGAATTAAAAGGATTTGAGATTGCTAGACCGAAATATCAGGCAATTTCCTATCGTAAATTAATTTCAAAATTAACGTTATATGTACTAATGTATAATCCATTTGAAAAGTTTCAATAATAGACGTTATTTTGAGGAGGTAAAAAATTGGATTAAATTATGCAAAAGTCTACATAATAATTTACTACAAACATGACAAAGGAGGGACAAAATTGAGCGTAACATAATTATATGAATAACGAAAATAATTTTAACTGCAAAGAAAAGAAAGGAAAAATCTTAATTACAAACATAAGGTGATTGCGTGCTGCAGGGATGTCATTAACGATTTTCTCTATAGCAACATTCCGACAGCCTTAAAGACAAATAGTAAAAGGAGAGACTTTGGCTCATATGCATTTACTCCACATACTTATATGTTTATTAGAGACTGGAGTAGTAAGTCTTTCATACAGTGTGAATTCCGTAAAAAGATTCCCCTTGCAACAGATGTATGCTCTCTATATATTTCATTTATGAAAAAGAAAGGAAATGGGGTAAAGTCAAGGAGACAACATCCCATATCCAGGTTAAAACGACCAAAAACAAAACATCTAGGGGTCACCATATGGTCTTCAACACAGTGAGAACCTCACACCATATAGTAAGCCCTAAATGGCCCCAAAAAGGTAAAAAAGTGAATAAATCAATGGAAATNAATAACCCAAATATCAAGAAACTAAAATTTTATAAGAAGACATGGACAAGCCAATGACCAACATATTCCTGACTTGGGACAGGCGCAAAAATTACGGTGGGGTTAAACTCGTTTTCTTGGATCCAAACCCTCCCCCTATGTGTGGTATACATATTCCTTCAACATAATTTTATATTCGTTGACGATCACGTATCCATGAGGTAATCATGAATGCAGCATTGTTCGACAAAACCGGCCCTCGATGAGTGCCCTGTGGGTGTTTCTTAGTTGGGATCGTCTTCTATTATTTAGTAATTTTGTATGGCAACAGATTACAGCGATTGTAAGAACACTTTGAAAAACATGGATATAGTGTTGATTTACACCTAGCAATAAATTCTGCTCAAACCGATGGCGGGAACCGTCTTGAAGTTCCCTGCTCAAACCGATGACGGGGACCGTCTTGAAGTTCCCTGCTCAAACCGATTGCGGGAACCGTCTTGAAGTTCCTTGCTCAAACCGATGATGGGGACCGTCTTGAAGTTCCCTAATCAAACCGATGACAGGGACCGTCTTGAAGTTCCTATGCGATTTGAGCAAAGCTCACTAGTGAAGACCTTATGGTGATTTCAAGATGATGAGCAACAAAGAAATTAAACACTGAAAGCGTTGTTACATTGCTTGGTTTTACTATTGTTTCTAGAGACTCTATCTTATGTACATTTACTCCATATCCTGTTGCATATAAAACAAACAAATTAAAATTTTGGGGTTTTGTGTTGATATATTATGTGTTTGTACTTCTGTGTTTTAATTTTGCGATGTCTCTTGATTTTAATTTTTGAACTTCACGTCTTTCAGTATTTTACTACTGTCATTATCATTTTAAAATTATAATAAAAGTAATTCCGTAATACTGACGTTCAAGCTTAGATAAATACACATGGCATTGAAACCCGATTTTATTTGGAAACTTAATTTCAAATTTGTATGTTTAAATGGGAATGAAAACAAAGTTACCGTACAGAATTTTCAAGATCCGAAATCCAATTCGCCGTTCCAGAAACTGAGGAATTATGGGTACAATAATTGTATTTGAAATTTTGTTGTACGAACAATCGATTTTCGACCAATGACGTTACGTTATTTACGTTCTTGACCAATCAAAATAGTTTGGGGAAAAGACAAAGCAGGTGCAAAACCCTGTGAAAATTGTCAATCTTAATGGTCTTGACTTGATACATGCATTTCAAATGATATTATGGGTTAAATATTTTATGAAAGGAAATGGAGTAAATGAACATGAGACCAGAACACATATGTTAACTCCAACTGTAATTAATTTCAACGAGCTGTTTGGCCATTTCCGAAACTAATTCCTCATCAGCAGCACTAGAACCCAAACATATGAAATCCATAATTCCACAAAATGTCTAAAATACATAAAACCAAACGAAATCCGAATAATCAGTAACATCAATAAACCGGTTTAATCGCGCTCCAATCCTCCAATTATGAGTACCTCCTTTGCACAAAGCTCTAACCTTATCTGATTTTTTTCTTTCAATTGAGATGAGATTGCTTTAACCAAATGAAAGGATATAGAGTAAACGGATATGAGCAAAAGCCTCTACAAATTCATTCCACAATTAAGCAACAAAACAACACTTTTATTTTTTTATCATCTTGATGTCACCAAGACTTAATTGTTTGTTCTCTGTCAGCTTTAAAACATTTTTCGTTCAATTTTTTGATTTTACTTGCTCTTAAGGAGGTTTGCTCCTCAAGTTTGGGGTTCTGTCAGATTTTCGGAATCCTCGGGTTTTATCCACTTGAAAGCAATATAATTTTTTGCCTATTGACCCCCTTATTTTTTTTCCAAAATTTTGTTTTGTACATATTTCTAAGCATTCTGTTGAGAATTCATTGAATTCTATTTATTCTGTCATATTCATTCATGGTCAAACCTTGGTAATGTAATGAAAAATTAGAGGAGTTCAGTTTCCCGCCAAATTTTCAATCACTTAAATCTCAAAAACTAGATCATCAACCTATCAATTTTGTTCACTTGAATTACTTCTTTTAATTTTCTAACAAAAAATCATGTTTATTTGAAATCCGATTTATTTGCAAATGGAGTAGCGAACCCCCTTAAGAGATAAAGAATGTAGAAATTGCCATCAGCTGAAACGAAATTTACAGTAACTTCTGTATTTTGTTATTTGTACTTCTGCCTTTTACCTGATGAGAAAAGGACTTAAATTATTAGAAATTTCTGAAATAAGATGGAAAACAAACATTTCATTTCTTGTCTTTAACTGTAATTGTATTTGACATGTGAAGACTGAAAATAACTCCTTTATCTGTGAATGGCATGTGACAGATATCTACATAAAGAACTTTCATTAATTTAACCTAATTAAAACCCAAAGATTTTAGCTTTGTATACTCACCAATGTCTTCTATAGCTAAAAGTTCAAAAGTTTCATTACGTCTACACAGTTGTGCTGCTATTCTGGTGTAACAGTAAATTAAGGCAAGAGATGGCAAGAATAACAGACAAACTGCATTCAAATATAATGCAACCTGTAAGAAAAGACATATGCCGTTTTAAATTATTAGTACAGAAAAACATCTACAAAAGTCAAGGTAGATGAATAAATCGAAAAAGAATATTACTTGACCTAGTAAATGGAAAAAAAGCAATTGCCACTATCTGCTGGATTATGGCAGGGATATTAAAAGTCCAGAAAAAATGGGACGTAACTTTCATTCTTTACGCAATAGGGGATATCGACAGGATATTCTACACGTGTC